>CM076573.1:982925994-983020893 GCA_034641835.2 Pinus albicaulis | reverse complement strand
TCCTTGACTTTGTTGTATCAATTTCTTTTTGCTAATATGTGTGTGTATGTGTGTTCTTAAATGAATTTTTTTCCATTGAAATCAGCTTACATGAACCATCAAGGCATGATTGTATTTTTGTTGACTTGTATTTTCTTGTATGCATAATACTCATATATAAATGTGAAATAAGTTTTGAAATAGAGCTCATTGCAAACAAAAGTGCAATTCTTATTGAATAAATTATAATAATTTACTTGATAAATGCTACAAGCACTATTGGCTATTCAGGCTAATGGGAAATGTGTCATAAGAAAATGATTTGAACTATTTGAAGCACAAGATATCAGATTTCTCAATCCGTATTTTACATAAATTTATATAATTCAATCAATTAATGGTTGTAATTAAAATCATATACCATATAGAAAATAAACAACACTCAAAGTTCGTTATTGACCTTTTACCTATAAAATGCATTAATATGAGTGCATAAATGTGATATTTATTGTTTGAGATAAAAATCTATTATAAATAATTTTGCATTTGTAAATAAAAACTTATAATTAATGATAATGATTGCTAAGTGGACTATCAAGGTTTGATTGGACTATATCATAGATAATTATGTATTTGAACCTTTTTTTTTATTTTTTTATTTTTTTCTTCTTCGTATTTTAAATAAACTGAAATCATATCATATGAGCCATAATTTTTATTTATTTATTTATTTTTTAAATCAACTATTTGCGTATGTAATCATCTATCCCATATAAGTTAATAATAATCCATTTATTGACCTTTATTTGTTTACTGTAATGAGTATTAATTTCATATTGTATTTCTTTTGAAATAAAAATCCATGTAAAACAAAAAGCTCTTCTTAATAAAACATGGAAAAATTAATTAAAAACGTGTTAAGTGGGCCATCTAGATTAATTAAATAAATAGATGATAAATGTTTGTATTTAAATTTTTTGCACCATAAGACATTTATTTTTCCATCCATTTTAACAGATTTTCATTTTCAATTCTTAAATAATTTACTTGTAATTTAAACAATCTCATAGAATCCACCATGACTCGAAGCTATTTATTGTATTCTCTTTGGTTATATGTGTTAATGGAAGTTTATAAATGTGATATATTTTTGAAATGTAGCTCCTAATGTAAACAAATATATGTTTTTTATAAAACAAATTAAAAGTAATGGATACTAAGTTATAAGTGGTCTATATAAAATCCATTTACCAACTTTTATTTGCTTATCACGAATTTTAATATAAGTGTATAAATGCGACATTGTTTGTTTGAAATAAAACTCCATGTAAAATGAAATGTTTTTCCTAACAAAACATGAAATAATTAATTGATAATGAATAGTGAGTAGATTCCTCAAGTTCTGTTAAGATATTGGTCATAAATAAATGTATTTAAACTTTTTACAACATACACCATTTGATTTTCTCATCCCTATTATCATTTTGTAAATTTCTATTCGTAAATAAATCATTTATAATTGAAATAATAAAAGCCAACTAGACATAAAGCATGACATATTAAAATCTATTTAGTTATAATCATTGATATAAGGTTATAAATGTATTATGTTTTTGAAATAAACTTCTTAATGTAATTGAAGATACATTTATTAGAAAAAAATAATAATTTAAAATTAATCGATGATGAGTTCTAAGTGGTTTATTATATTTTCAATCGATAATTTTTTCTATCTATATATTTTTAAACCAACTACTTTTATATACAATCATGCCATATAAGTCGATAAGTCAAGAAATAATCAATTGATTGTTATTTACCTATCATGTGGTTTAATATGAATGTATAAATGTGACATTGTTATTTCTAAGAGAAAACTCTATGTAAAAAAAAGTTTTTTATTAAAGCATGGATTGATTAATTCATAATGTCATCCATTAAGTAGACTATTTAGGTTCATTCAAGAGTTGCATGACAAATCAAAATCTTTATTACCTATCATGTGGTTTAATATGAATGTATAAATGTGACATTGTTATTTCTAAAAGAAAACTCTTTGTAAAAAAAATGTTTTCTATTAAAACATCATTGGATTAATTAATTCATAATGTCGAGCATTAAGTAGTCTATTCAGGCTCATTCAAGAGCTGTGTCACAAATGAACATAGACTTTAAACTTTTTTCCACCATATGACATGATTTTCCCATTAAGATTAACATTTTGTAAAAATCAATTATTAAATAAACTATTTGTAATTAAAATAATCGCATAGAAGCTAACAAGGCATGAAGCCATTTATTGTATTCCATTTAGTTATATGTATTGATATAAGTTTATAAATGTAATGTTATATTTTTGAAATAAATCTCTTAATGTAATTAAAGATACATATTTTACAAAACTAATTAGAATTTATTGATAATGGGTTTTAAGTGGTTTATTTAGATCGTTACACAGAAAATCATGTGCAATAGATAAATGACTTTTAGTACATATTTAATATTCAAAATTAATATTTTAATGATCAATTATTAGTAGTTACATTAAGTATTTAATAATCAAAGAGGATGAAGGCTATATAAATTTCAACTAAAATCCATATTAAGTTATGTTTCACACTTAATTATTCCCCATTAACAATTCTTATAATTTTCTCCTCTTGGTGAAAGTACAATAGGTTGTGGGAAAGGGAGTTAGAGTCGTCTAACACAAAAATCAAACATCGATGACTCTATTATGTTATCCATAACTATAATATATTTCTTGGACGTTAATCATACTAATATGATTTACCTTAAATAAATTGTTTCTAAGATTTCTGTTTTACACTCTTATTGTGAATTTATATTATTGTACCTAACAACCCCATGTTTGACCTATTCATGGTCTCTAACTCGTTTGACATTCGTAATTTTTTTTTATCTTAAATTAAGTTAATATGATGATTTACAAAAGAATGAATGTTGTTGAAGGCCTTGTAATAGAAAACATCCAAATTTATTGAAATATGTGTTTTAACCTAAAAATCAATACATCAAAGAGAGGTTCCAAGATAGAGTTTAGATAGCATCAAATAAGCAGGGCCTACCATAAATCATATTTGGAAACTAGAATATTAATACATTAATAAAACAAAAAATCTTAGGTGGGCCTAAGGAGAAATTAAGAATTTCTTAAACAAACCCAGCAGAGGAAAACATAAAGACAATAGCAAACAAGAGGACTGAGGTGCCTCAAACAACATTTCTCAACCTATACTTTTCTAAGCTATTGCAACATAGAAGGATGAACACAATGATAAACAAGAAAATATTAACAAATAAGAGACACATCACCATTAACCACACTTAGGGATCCTGCAAGAAAGCCTTCATCATCATCAATTAAGGCAAATCATCCACAAGCTCCACAACACCAAATTGCTCTTCAACCTCAAAGAGCCATGCATTGCTCTCAAAACTCATCAAATGCCAACATTCATGCTCTATATAAAAAGCAAGGAGGAGAAAAACCCAATAGAGTATCTATAAGTCCATTGGCTAATCAGAAGTATCTCTATTGTCCTTGAGGCCTTGCAAGGCCCAAGGCACAAAAATATCTAAAATAAATATCTTTTCGGCCAATTCTAGCAAAGAAATTGAGCTTTAGGCTCTGAAAAGCCTCCTAAAACTTTCCAAACACACATTTTGACTTTTCGACCATAGGAGCATAGTACTATGTTTTAAAATGAAATTTCATGCCAGGAGCGTAGCATAGGAACAGGGAAAATGGGTCTTCTTACAACAATGTTTTGAAGGCCTTCCCGATGTCAGAAAAGGCTCCATGATGGCTCGTTGGAAATCCCTTAAAGTCTAGTTTCCATGTCTACCCATAGTTCTCTGATATGACCTCTAAAACTTATTTAGAAAATGAAAATTCCAAGACTTGTAGGAGCACAACACATGTCCTGAAAAGTAGGCAGAATGATGAAAAAGTGGGTGTTTTTGACCCTTTTGGAGGACCAAAAAAAATCCAATTGATATGAAACTTTGTGATCATGTTATATGAGTGATGAGGAACCTAAAAATGTAAGCCTTTCCTCCTGAATATTCTCTGAAAAAGAGCGGAGCACCAGGTCTGCTGCACTCCTAGCCTCAAAATTTGCAAAAAACAAAAACTTGTCAAAATTCTCCTAAATTTGGTGGATAAGTCCTTCATAGGGTTTGGGAGACATGTAGAAAATATTGAGGAAATGTTATAAGGTTTACTTGGCCTTTTCCTCTTTTTAGTGTTTTGAATTTGAATGAGGGCCTCTTTGATATGCCAATGAAAAAAGGTGTGATGGTAGTCTTGTTGGTGTCTTTATCATGGTTGTGGTCTTCATTTTCATTATCATCCTTCCCACTTTCTTTACTGTCATTATGACTTCTCTTTGTGTTTACTTTACTTTGCTTATCATTATTGTCACTTGTGGGGGTCACTTCCTTTACTATTTTTATGACTATGATGAATGTTTTCTTTTTCACTTATGCTTACTTGATTATCTTTCTACATTTTTTTTACTTGCTTCATCTGTATTCATGCCGCCTTTTGTTTTCTGCATTATCCTCACCCTTTTCATCTTCATCCTTGTCAAACCCACTTCCCTTTTCTTCATTATCTGTCTCTATTTCCTCATCAATATCTGCCTTTGTTTCTTGATTTTCATCATCATCCTCCTCCTCATAATTTTCTTCATCATGACTTGTCATTTTTTTCTTCATCATGTGTTTCTTCTTCCTCACTTGTTCCTCATAGCAGAAGAAAAAGTACAAGCACACAGAATTGGGCCAGTCGGGTGGCTAAGCTCACAGTGTCGTACAGGGCTACAGGTGTTGTCGGCAAGGATGCATGCACAGTTGACAAGGCTGCACGCACAGTCAGAAATGTTTCACGCGCAGTCGGAAAGGCTACACGCATAGTCGGCAAGGCTGCACACACAGCCGGCAAGGTTGCACGCGCAATCGGCAAGGTTGGACGCATAGTCAACAAGGCTGCACTTGAAAGCTTAGGCTCCCTTATACTGATATTTTTTACAATCCTTATTCTTTGAAGCAATGAGACACCTTATCTTGGCATCCCTTGGATGCTTTTACACGGCAACTCCTTAAAACTCTCCCTTTGCTATCATTATGGAGTTCACCTCACCCTTTTCCTCTTTGACTAATAGTTTCTGAAAAACTTTATGTATTGATGTGCAATGAGGTGAAGGGAAGGTAATTGAAATGGTAGCTTTTGCAAGTGAAAGAAAGGAATGAATGAAAGGAATAGATGTGGTAATAGGCTCAGATGAATCAAAACTTTTCAATTAGTGCAATGAATCCTGTTTGACTGATACTCTGTCTAGGGAGATGAAGTAAGCATAGAGGCAGTTATTTCGAGTCCAAGCCTAGGGTTCTTCTTATGGTATCAACTTATTTCCACTAAATGATGACAAAATTCTTAAAAATGTGTTTAGGGCATTCAATTACCTCTATCATAGCTTTAGAAAACCTTGGAGGAAACTTGAAAGGGCTCTATGAGGGGTTAATTTTCTTAGTAATCCCTCCTAGCCAAGGGCGCAGCACCATCTCCCTGGGGCGTAATGCCATGTGTAATTTATATGGGAAAAATTGCCAGGAGCGTAGCACCAACTCTTAAGCACGCAACAACATTTTGCAGAGGACATTTGGAGGCCTTCCCGGTGTCGGAATTGGGCCTGTGATAGCTCGTTGGAAAGCTTAGCCTGTCTATTTTCCAAATACACAATGGCTATCCTAATTGAAGTTTATTTTCCTTTTCAAAAGTTTATTTTCCTAAGACTGGTAAAAAAGCGCTGAGTGATGGTGCAGAAATGCAGAGTGCTGGTGCAAACAACAATTGGAGGCCTCCCATAACTCAAAATTGAGCTCATGATAGCTCATGGGAAATATATTCAAGTCTAGTTGTCATTGGAATCATCTAGAAATTCATTTGGACACTCCAGCTATGAGAAAACTAGATTTTCCCAAGGTCACTTCAGGAGTGCAGAAATTCTCCCGTGACACCTGTATCTTTCACATTGCTCCCAAACTATGATACCTGTGTAAAAACGGCAGGATGTTTTTATTATTGGCCCTATGATTGACAAAAATCTCTCATTTTTTCCAAATTCACCTCTATTTGGTCAGAAAAATATTTTTAAGCAAAACTGGCCCTAGGTGTGGCAAATAACTTGGCCCTTGGAATGAATTCTTGGAAAATGATGGAGGCATGATGTTTATGATTTGATATGGCTTCATGATTTCTGATATGACCTACCATATCGATATTTTTCTCTTATGCCTCTTTTCCATAGCAAACCCTAGCTTAGTTGGAAGGGGAAATTAGGGTTTGTTGTAGGGGATTTAGGACTACCTTGTAGAGGGAGGGGAATGAAGGGGTTAAGGATTGTATAAATTCTTGAGGAAATTTTGGAGAATAGGAATGGATGTTAGAGTGTAGGGGAAAGTGTAATTTCAATAATTGAGTGAGGGGAAGGGGTCCAAAATGGAAAAACATAGGCCTAGTCTCAAAAGTGTCAAATTGTGGAAATAGAATAGGTTTTGTAGAAAAATGATGATTTTGAGGGATAGGAGTGATGGGAAGAATTTATGAAGGTATATTAAGGATAGGGGAACGTGTAAGAGCATCATGATACAAGCCTTGTTGATTATTTGTACATGTAAGTCATGAAACCAAGAAAATTACCCAAAAAAACCATAGTCTTCCTGTCTCTCGTGTTGCAAGATGTCATCATTGAGTAGCAGACCTATTACCTTATCAATTTCTTCTATTGGTTGGCCTCTTATTTCTTTTGAAAAAATGTCAAGATATCCCATTACCTTATGTGCAAACTTTGAAGCTGAATGGTAGTCTTTTGTGGAGAAGATGACCTCTCTTTGACTGAAAGTTGGTTTGGAATCTTCAAGTGTAAAAACAGAGTATTTTTTAGAGGAGAGGAATAACCTGTTTCTGAGTTTATTTATTAACCCAACGTTTCGGACTGTCTATGTGAGTCCATCATCAGGGGTAGACGTCAAGGTTCAATTTTTCAAGAACCTTGACGTCTACCCCTGATGATGGACTCACATAGACAGTCCGAAACGTTGGGTTAATAAATAAACTCAGAAACAGGTTATTCCTCTCCTCTAAAAACTATTTTCACCTGTATGGATTCTCTATTTAAAAACAGAGTATTGACAAAGTTGTGTATTGAAGATCCAAAATCCAATGTAATTGGTTTATCTAAGGAGTCTACAGAGATAGTTTAGAGACCATTAATGCTTGATGTATCTAGGAAATACAGGAGTGAGTAGGTTTAATGGTGATTCTAGGTGGAAAGTGGAGGAATTAAGCAAGCCAAAACATAGTGCTAAGGTCAAGGGTGACAGAATATAGACAAAATGAGTTCATGAGCCCATGATGGGTCTTCTGGGATTGGTGAGCTAAGCATGACATGATGGGATAATGAAATAGTGAAAATTTTATCCTAAGGATAAAGAAGGCAGTGAGATTTCTAGAACTCACAATATTCATGAATTTTGTTTCTAGAAATTTGGGATAAATATTTGCTCATATATAGAAAGAAAAAAATTACCAACGATTAAAATCTACCATGTTGTGCCTAAGAATCCATATTTGGAGGATTTTCCATGGGCTCTACTTCTTCATCCACCAAACAGTCAAGTACCTTCCATACTTTTGGCTTACAGGCCTACCTCTTTTTATTTCTTGGGATCTTCTTTTACTGTGGGCATGAGTTCTACAAGTGCCTTGTTTGAAATTAGATTCAACTTCTAAATATCCTATTATCACCATAAATAATCTATGTCCATTGAAACTTTTCATGTTTTATATGGATATGATCAATTAGGCCTTTACTAAGGAGTATAGCAACAAAAGTTCTCACAAATGTAAAGAATATGTTTTATGCTCAATTCGTGTCTATTTTTTTGAATTTTTGAATAGCATTCCAAATATCTTCTACAGCTTGATGGTGCCAAAAATGGAGAGGGAGATTTGGTAATCTCACCTAAACGAGCATTTAAGTGACCACCATATTTGTAACATTGAATTCTCGGAACCATGCAATAATAAAAATACCAACTCTACTCAAAAGCCATGGCCCATTATTTAGGACTTGATCCCTAACTTTCTCTATGTCAAATTGGAATATGAAAATACCCTTGGAACATAAGTAAAGTTCACAATTAGTTGTTCAAGAAGATTATATGCATCGACATAAAAATTAATTTCTTAATCAAAAGCCATTAGATCTTCATCATAAAATTGTAGATTGTAGATCATCAAAATCTCTTTTACATCTTGGGGTTTAAGTATTATGTTTCACTACATCCTTGAACGAGACAGGTCCATTGGGGTTGTTGACGCCTTAAGCTACACCCCTCAGCCTCATATTTAATATGATGGTGGAGTTCCTTTCTCTGGGATAATCTTTCATTTCAATGGAATCTTGTAACAATTTCCCCTTAAAAATAAAACTTTGTAAAAACATAAGTATGTCGAGGTTATTCTATAAGGTATTCCTCATGTTTTCCAACAAATCCGAGAATTGAACACAAACGAGTATGGATTTCTTGCTTAGGGTTTAAAAAAAAAATTTGAAAAATCCTCCTCCATATCTCATTTTGCACTATGAAAGTTTTCAATTTGATTTTTATTATTCTTATTAGGAAGTAACTATTTTTTTTTACTTTCAGTTGTTTATTTTCTTAATGAATCAAAATATTTTAGTATGTTCAACAAAAACAGAGATAAAATTTATCTCTATATATATACATATTACGAAATTGAAATGACAATGTTATTGAAATAATTTATTAAAATCTTATACTCAAATATTTTTAAAATGTATAAAAAATATTGACATTTAATGTTTGAAAGTAGAAATATAAGATTTTTTAATACTTTATCTCTCTTTAAAGTTGAAATGAAATTATTTTATTTCATATGTATATCAATATTTTTCTATTGTCACTGTGAAAGTGTGAGTGAAATATTTTTACAACTCATTCATCCGTGATTGTAATACCAATCACGAATAAAGTGAGCATAGTGATAACTCGATTATTGATTTTGTATTCAGAGAACATTTTGATGTCCCTCGATTATTTTCCGTTTCCTTCGCACTTAGGTCCAAGTAATATTGTAAATGTGTAGTCTTACTAGTGCTTACTACTCATAAAAAAATATGTGTAGCCTTAATAGTGCCTACTCATCATAGAAAATTATGGAAGTCCTTGTGTGTCAACTCCATGGTTAGTAAGAAAATAATCACACATCTATTTTTTTATGTGCAATATATCAATAAAATATTTTAAGCATAGCATTTTTTGTTTCTTTTAATTACTATATATAATATATAGATAATTTACATTCAAATATTATAGTTAACGTTGAAATGTTTTAGTTATGGCTTACATTGTTAGAATTAAAATATTTATAACCATGCAATCTATATATATATAACTTTTTTGTTATTAATATTTTGTTCAATGTCGCGTTTGAAATCTCTATTTTTTTCTCTTTCCTTGTGGGGAGTACAATTTACCATTGGTGGCTTTTCCGCTGCACATTTTGACAACCCATGGTCTTGCCAATAGTATTTTTATATAAGCATGCATATATATATATATATATATAACTAGCCAAGGGCCATTTTAACTATGTATTTACCAAGTGCAAACAAGGATCAAATCTTTTGAGGTGCAAACACTTTTTAGAGTGATAAGAAATTTGATCCCTTCAAGATAACATGGATCTAGAACGATTTAAGAAGTGATAAATACCTATCAATAAAATAAGTAATATTTCGACTAAATGATGTTCTTCAAAGTCTAGTATGGAAAAAGTGTAGTAATATCATGTAAATAGTCTAACTCAATCAAATTATCAACAATTTTTAGATTTTGAGTTTTAACCACTGGTGTTTTTTTTGCTTTTCATTCCAACCTCCCAAATAAAGGAAATATAAAAAAAATACATAAATTAAACATAAAATTGTGATGAAGTCTAAGCAACCACAGTGAAATCAGATTACAAGAGGAGAATAAAAAAATATAAATACCTAATGTTCTTTTAAAGTAACCATTTTCAAATTTTTCCCAATTTACCATTTGTCATATTAATTGTACCGATAACTATTCTACACATCACAGGGATTACTCATTATAATTAAACTAAATAAAGTTATACTAAACATATTTATATTATCACATTTTAATACATAAAAAATATAAATAAAAATTTATAATTAAATAATTTATTTCATGAGCTAGTTTATTTCTTTTACGTAAAATGGACTTTTTAATATATATATATATATATATATATATATATATATAATTTTTTACGCCGATAGGCGTAACCCCCTGTCGGAAGGAGCATGTTTTGTGATTAGGCTAATTAATTTTTTTGATCTGATGGTCAGGATTGGAAGATGCTGGTATATTCTGGTCGTCGCCACTCAATCCATGGATGAAATCTACCCCACTAACTTCCTTGCATATCTAAATCATGTGTTTAAACCGTACTTAAATTCATTTTTTACAAATCTTGATTAAAAATTTACTGTGCCATTTTCTGACCGCCACCTATCAAGATTAACAACTAGAAGGAAACCGAAACATTAAATCTTCTCCAAGTGTTGAAACTGGGTATACACTTGGCGGTGAAGGCATCCGAACAGCCTGACCAGTGGTGCGCATGTTCCCAAGGGTCTCCTCATGCCTCTCATGAACGTTGAGGAGGGGGACGGGGTTGTAGCCACCGGGGACATCTGGCAGACGCAGAAGGGTGGTGTGAAGGCCAAGAAACGGTAACAGTCATGTAGGTGTAGGGGACATCTCTCGTGCTTTCATAACCCTTCTGCACCTCCCTGACGGATACCATGGACCGGAACGGCGCTTCCAACCATTAATTGCGACCTGTTTGGCGTTCTTGTTTGATAACAGCCATTAATGGGCTTTCTATTTTCCTGCACACATTTTTTTCCATTTGGCTTGCTATTTTCCTGCACACCTTTTGTTCCATTCACATCATTTTCTTTTGGCTTTTCATCCACATTTCTTGGATTTCGCTTTCCATTCACATCGCTCGGCTTTGCCTTTCCATGCACATATTTACAGTTCGCAATATCAACCATTTAAGATCAGAGAGCGCGAGAGGTAATGACGGGAATCATCATATCATGGCGTTTACCCGAAATTACAATGTGGTTATGCAAATTCGGTGGCTTTCAGTAGGTCTGTATGTCCAAGGTTCTTATGACCATTTTTCATTGAAATTTTTATACTGATAAAATATTAGGTAAGTGGTAATTGATTCGCTTTTATATGAGGCCAGCAACATTAGCATTCCTCTGATTCAGGCGTGGTTGGTGATGCTGTATGAACAGGTGTTATGCTTCTAACAATGTCTTTCAATGCACAGCGAAGTGATGCGAAACCATGTAAGTGTCTCCTTGTGCTTATACATTCTAGTGAATTGAATCCCTAAGGCTCTCTTTCTGGCAATGTTTGACTGCATTTGTTGTTGTTGTTGGTATGAATGACAGCATCTCCTGAAGATTGCTTCTCCGTGTCATACACGACTTGCCCGGAGACAAGAGACGAATATGGAGCAACACAACAATTGCAATAAGGTCGCCAATCTCTGCTTCAGTTTGTCAGTCATTTACAATATGATTAACTTGGCTTATATGTCATTCGACACCCATTTGTCAGTCATGATCTAGAATTCTCGTACTTTTGTTATGCATTTATGGGTCATTTTTGTGCCAAATACATGATTCCTACTTTAATGATATAGGTTCAGTTGCAGGTTCAGGGGGTTACGCCGATAGGCGTAACCCCCTATCGGAAGGAGCATGTTTTGTGATTAGGCTAATTAATTTTTTTGATCTGATGGTCAGGATTGGAAGATGCCGGTATATTCTGGTCGTCGCCACTCAATCCATGGATGAAATATACCCCACTAACTTCCTTGCATATCTAAATCATGTGTTTAAATCGTACTTAAATTAATTTTTTACAAATCTTGATTAAAAATTTACTGTGCCATTTGTTGATCGCCACCTATCAAGATTAACAACTAGAAGGAAACCGACACATTAAATCTTCTCCAAGTATTGAAACTGGGTATACACTTGGCGGTGAAGGCATCCGAACGGCCTGACCAGTGGTGCGCACGTTCCCAAGGGTCTCCTCATGCCTCTCGTGAACGTTGAGGAGGGGGACGGGGTTGTAGCCACCGGGGACATCTGGCAGACGTAGAAGGGTGGTGTGAAGGCCAAGAAACGGTAACAGTCATGTAGGTGTAGGGGACATCTCTCGTGCTTTCATAACCCTTCTGCACCTCCCGGACAGATACCATGGACCGGAACGGCGCTTCCAGCCATTAATTGCGACCTGTTTGGTGTTCTTGTTTGATAACAACCATTAATGGGCTTTATATTTTCCTGCACACCTTTTGTTCCATTGACATCGTTTTCTTTTGGATTTTCATCCACATTTCTTGGATTTCGCTTTCCATTCACATCGCTCGGCTTTGCCTTTCCATGCACATCTTTACAGTTCGCAATATCAACCATTTAAGATCAGAGAGCGCGAGAGGTAACGACGGGAATCATCATATCATGGCGTTTACCCGAAATTACAATGTGGTTATGAAAATTCTGTGGCTTTCAGTAGGTCTGTATGTCCAAGGTTCTTATGACCATTTTTCATTGAAATTTTTATACTGATAAAATATTAGGTAAGTGGTAATTGATTCGCTTTTATATGAGGCCAGCAACATTAGCGTTCCTCTGATTCAGACGTGGTTGGTGATGCTGTATGAACAGGTGTTATGCTTCTAAAAATGTCTTTGAATGCATAGCGAAGTGATGTGAAACCATGTAAGCATCTCCTTGTGCTTATACAGTCTAGTGAATTGAATCCGTAAGGCTCTCTTTCTGGCAATGTTGGACTGCATTTGTTGTTGTTGTTGGTATGAATGACAGCATGTCCTGAAGATTGCTTCTCCGTGTCATACATGACTTGCCCGGAGACAGGAGATGAATATGGAGCGACACAACAATTGCAATAAGGTCGCCAATCTCTGCTTCAGTTTGTCAGTCATTTACAATATGATTAACTTGGCTTATATGTCATTCGCCACCCGTTTGTCAGTCATGATCTAGAATTCTCGTACTTGTGTTATGCATTTATGGGTTAGTTTTGTGCCAAATACATGATTCCTACTTTAATGATATAGGTTCAGTTGCAGGTTCAGTTTTTTTTTTTTTTTTGTGACCATTATCCTTTTGGGTATGTTGGTTTCTTGGAATTTTGTTTATTCTTTTTTGCTTTTGGATTTCGTTCTAATATGTTGGTCAATCCTTATGCATTACTTCTTCATTAGCCTTAATTGAGTTTGCTTTCTTTTACCCATTGTCATGTTGTATTAGGTAAAAGCTTGATCTAATTTTGATACTTTGTTATTTTCATACTTTGTTAGCTTAGCAAATGCTACTCTTTTTCGGCGGAAACCTAGTCATTATCGATGAATTAGTTGGCCTAATCAAATCTCATGTTACTTTACGCAATGGTTCAGAATGAATGAAGCAAGACACGTCACCCTTGCTGACATTGCATACCAAATATTCTACTACATCAATAATTGTCGCTAGGTTCATATTGAGATTCGCCAGCATTAGTGATGTAGCTAGAAAAAGGTGGAGATTAGATGGATGAATCCGACGTTGCTTCTTTTCTTGGTAGGTTATCATGTGTGGTCTCTCACTTAACTCTTTGTGGTTGGATTCTCTCCAAATTCCATTGATTGTCCGAGCTAGGCAGGCCTGCCTGAGCCCATAATACATTACAATATAATATGATTATGTATTCCAGCAAAGCACTCAAATAACATTTGGTATCTCGTTGTCATTTAAGCTATCACAAATAAGATTTTCTATGTGTTATAATTATCTATCTATATCAGTGGGGACTAGGAAAACTGAAGATGGCATCCCATATAACGGGTATGGTGTGGTGTGGTACTAGAAGGAAGAAAAAAAAATTGTCGTACTAGTAACTATATTATTCAGACCTTGCCAACGCCTGTAACCTCTTCTTGTTCTTCAGGAGCCGAATCTTCTCCAGTACTAACGATTTGATCATTCCCTAGAGCACCTCCATCTAAGCCAGAGCAGTCAATGACTACCTGATTCCCGACACTCATCAATGCCCTCTCACAGCAGATTTCCACGGATTCTGTCACTGGTTTCTTCGGTTTAGAGGATGCCAATTCATCGTCGTTCTGCTGCTGCTGTGTGTTAATTATCAACTCCTTGCTATTAGATATTTCATGCCTAGAGTGGCTTGATAATTCCTGACTATTGCAGCTGTCATCCGAATCCCTCTTGGGTATCTTCACAATCTTATCTGCTTCCTTTGTTTTACCCCATACCACCCCATATAGACCTCCAACAATCAGAATCAAACCTATGACACTGCATGCAACAGAGAACAACAATTTCTTACATATAGCCATACTTTCACACACAACAACTTCGAAACTTTCACACACAACAACTTTGAAATTCTGTAATTGTATTCTAATTCAAACCTTCCCAAATGGAGCTTCTCGTCAAGAAGTATGGAGCTCATAATTGCCACGATTATAAGCAACAATGGACTAAACACCGAGACAAACAGAGGCCCTTTTCTGCGAATACACCATGTCATTATAGAGAACGCTATTCCAGATGCCACAACTCCCTGCATTGACTCACCAAATGTTAACACATCACCAATATAGCTCTAAAAAACCAAATTCACATACAAATTGTTGTTGTTGTTGGTATGAATGACAGCATGTCCTGAAGATTGCTTCTCTGTGTCATACACGACTTGCTCGGAGACAAGAGACGAACACCTTCGACCTTATTGCAATTGTTGTGTCGCTCCATATTCTGACTGCACTCTGCATATCACCGATGGCAGCGAGGTCTACTGTGATAAAAATAATTAACATAACTAAATGGGGTATATTTAGTTACTGTTATCTGGCTCGTTAACACAATAAATGGGGTGCATTTAGTTACTATTATGTTATCTGGTGCATTTAGTTACTGTTATGTTATCTGGTTATTTTGTTGTTTTGGGGTGCATATTTAAGATGTTTTAGATTGTGCGACTCAATGTAGATGTTTATCCATTGAGATTTTATGTATGTATGTGGTGTGGTAATAAAAATTATTAAGAATTATCCTATGGTTTAATGAGCCTTCGAAATGATTAAGATGTTTTAGATTGGGAAACTCAATGCAGATATTTATCCATTGAAATTTTATGTATGTTGTGTGGTGATAATAATTATTGAGAATTTTCCTCTGGTTTAATGCACCTTCGAAATAATTAAAACACTACGCTGTATGCTATGTATATTTATATCTGGAAATTATAGCCCTGCCCTGTATGTTATGCAGTGTATCCGAAGATTATAATAATGGTGGGCTTGATATATCAAGTTGGGGCCCCCATCTATTTGCAGATCCCACCCCATGCTTAAATAATTAAATTATAAACCATCATAATCCTAATCAAACCATTCAGTGATTCACATTAGTAAATGAAATCAAAAGCCTATTTTTGTTTGGTTGGTCCTCGTTCATTTACTTTTCGTCATTTCAGATTTAGTTTTACTTTTTTTTAATTAAATTTATTAATTAAAAAAAATATTATATCAATAAGAGTCATATAAAATAAAACTTAAAACTTAAATAAATTATATTATATTAAAATTTAAAAACAATAACAAAAATATAGAGGTCAAATGATGATAGTGGTGGTTAAACTCCACTAAGACTAAACTTTGATCTAAAAAACAAATTATTTAGTTTATTTTTATTTCTTAAAATAAAAATCAGAAATTAAAATAAAAAAATTACAAATTAAAAAAATATATTACAACTTTAAAAGTCACGGGAAAATTTAAAGCTTGTTAAATCTTTTTAAATTACTAAATAAAAAAGTTAAAATAATTTAAATTTTAAAAGAAAATAAAAAACTTTTTAAATTTTTAAAAAAATAAATAAATAATATTATATTAAAATTAAAAGCACAAAAGAAAATTATTTAATTTATTTTTATTTGTTAAAATAAAAATCACAAATTCAAAATTTATAAAACACAAAATTAGAAAATTAAAAATATATTAAAACTTTAAAAGTTATAACTTTAAAAATGACAAAAAAAAATTAGCACAAATTAAAAAATTATAAAACACAAAATTAAAAAATTAAAAAATATTATAACTTTAAAAATGACAAAAAAAATTAGCACATATTCAAAAATTTAAAAACACAAAATTAAAAAATTAAAAATATATTATAACTTTAGTTATAACTTTAAAAATGACAAAAAAAATCTACTAAAATAAAAAAGTTAAAATAACTTAAATTTTAAGTTAGTTGGTCCAATGTCGCATTGTGACAACAATTGTGTCAATGTTTAAATCAATTCCCTTGGGTTCACCAATTACTTTGGTTTTTAATTTTTTGGGTAATTCCTTTGCTTTATAATATTAAACCCTTGGGTTTATTAGTTTTTTTGGTTTATAATATCAATAATCGATCAATTTCATCCATGATCAAATGTCACCTTCTCACAAACATTGTATGAATATGAAAATCACCCATGCCCAACCATGGTCATACTTGGTCAAACGTCGCATTGTGACAACAATTGTCTCAATGTTTAAATCAATTCCCTTGGGTTCACCAATTCCTTTGGTTATAATATTAAACCCTTGGGTTTATTAGTTTTTTTGGTTTATAATATGAATAATCAATCAATGTCATTCATGATCAAATGACACAATCTGACAAACATTGTCTCAATATGAAAATGACCCATGGCCAACCATGGTCATAGTTGGTCCAATGTTGCATTGTGACAACAATTATCTCAATGTTTAAATCAATTCCCTTGGGTTCACCAATTCCTTTTATTTTATAATTTATTGGGTAATAGTTGTCCCTTGGGTTTACCAATTCCTTTAGTTTATAATATTAAACCCTTGGGTTTATTAGTTCTTTTGGTTTATAATATGAATAATCAATCAATGTCATCCATGATCAAATGTCACATTCTGAAAAATATTGTTTCAATATGAAAATCACCCATGGCCAACCCTGGTCATAGTTGGTCCAATGTCGCATTGTGACAACAATTGTCTCAATGTTTAAATCAATTCCCTTGGGTACACCAATTCCTTTGGTGAACCAATATGAAAATCATCCATCGCCGACCATGGTCATAGTTGGTCCAACGTTGCATTGTGACAACCATTGTCTCAATGTTTAAATCTATTCCCTTGGGTTCACCAATTCCTGTTGGTTTATAATTTGTTGGGTAATGGTTGTCCCTTGGGTTCACCAATTCCTTTGGTTTATAATATTAAACCCTTGGGTTTATAATATTAAACCCTTGGGTTTATAGTTTTTTTGGTTTATAATATGAATAATCGATCAATGTCATCCATGATCAAATTGTGTCAATGTTTAAATCAATTCCCTTGGGTTCACCAATTCATTTGGTTTATAATTTTTTGGGTAATGATTTTCCCTTGGGTTCACCACTTGCTTTGGTTTATAATATTAAACCCTTGGGTTTATTAGTTTTTTTGGTTTATAATATGAATAATCAATCAATGTCATCCATGATCAAATGTCACATTCTGAAAAACATTGTATCAATATCAAAATCACCCATGGCCAACCATGGTCATACTTGGCCCAACGTCGCATTGCGCCAACAATTGTCTCAATGTTTAAATCAATTCCCTTGGGTTCACCAATTCCTTTGGTTTATAATTTTTTGGGTAAGCATTTTCCCTTGGGTTCACCACTTTCTTTGGTTTATAATATTAAACCTTTGGGTTTATTAGTTTTTTTGGTTTATAATATGAATAATCGATCAATGTCATCCATGATCAAATGACACATTATGAGAAACATTGTCTCAATATGAAAATCATCCATCGCCAGCCATGGTCATAGTTGGTCCAACGTTGCATTATGACAACCATTGTCTCGGTGTTTGAATCTATTCCCTTGGGTTCACCAATTCCTTTTGGTTTATAATTTGTTGGGTAATGGTTGTCCCTTGGGTTCACCAATTCCTTTGGTTTATAATATTAAACCCTTGGGTTTATTAGTTTTTTTGGTTTATAATATGAATAATCGATCAATGTCATCCATGATCAAATTTCACATTCTGACAAACATTATCTCAATATGAAAATCACCCATGGCCAACCATGGTCATACTTGGCCCAACGTCGCATTGCGACAACAATTGTCTCAATGTTTAAATCAATTCCCCTGGGTTCACCAATTCCTTTGGTTTATAATTTTTTGGGTAATGATTTTCCCTTGGGTTCACCACTTGCTTTGGTTTATAATATTAAACCCTTGGGTTTATTAGTCTTTTTGGTTTATAATATGAATATTCGATCAATGTCATCCATGATCAAATGTGACATTCTGACAAACATTATATCAATATCAAAATCACCCATGGCCAACCATGGTCATACTTGGCCCAACGTCGTATTGCGCCAACAATTGTCTCAATGTTTAAATCAATTCCCTTGGGTTCACCAATTCCTTTGGTTTATAATTTTTTGGGTAGGGATTTTCCCTTGGGTTCACCACTTTCTTTGGTTTATAATATTAAACCCTTGGGTTTATTACTTTTTTTTGGTTTATAATATGAATAATCGATCAATGTCATCCATGATCAAATGACACATTATGAGAAACATTGTCTCAATATGAAAATCATCCATCGCCAGCC
The DNA here is from genome assembly GCA_034641835.2 of Pinus albicaulis. Classification (NCBI taxonomy): domain Eukaryota; kingdom Viridiplantae; phylum Streptophyta; class Pinopsida; order Pinales; family Pinaceae; genus Pinus; species Pinus albicaulis. The sequence continues at coordinate 983,002,032 of CM076573.1, read as the reverse complement.
ATGGTCATAGTTGGTCCAACGTTGCATAGTGACAACCATTGTCTCAATGTTTAAATATATTCCCTTGGGTTCACCAATTCCTTTTGGTTTATAATTTGTTGGGTAATGGTTGTCCCTTGGGTTCACCAATTCCTTTGGTTTATAATATTAAACCCTTGGGTTTATTAGTTTTTTTGGTTTATAATATGAATAATCGATCAATGTCATCCATGATCAAATGTCACATTCTTACAAACATTGTATCAATATGAAAATCACCCTTGGCCAACCATGGTCATACTTGGCCCAACGTCGCATTGCGACAACAATTGTCTCAAGGTTTAAATTAATTCCATTAGGTTCATTAGTTTTTTTGGTTTATAATATGAATAATCGATCAATGTCATCCATGATCAAATGTCACATTCGCCAAACATTGTATCATGAAAATTACCCATGCACACCAACCATGTTCATACTTCGCCCAACGTCAATTGCGACAACAATTGTCTCAATGTTTAAATCAATTCCTTAAGTTCACCACTTGCTTTGGTTTATAATATTAAACCCTTGGGTTTATTAGTTTTTCTGGTTTATAATATGAATAATCGATCAATGTCATCCATGATCAAATGTCACATTCTGACAAACATTGTATCAATATGAAAATCACCCATGGCCAACCATGGTCATACATGGCCCAACGTCGCATTGCGACAACAATTGTCTCAATGTTTCAATCTATTCCCTTGGGTTCACCAATTCCTTTTGGTTTATAATTTGTTGGGTAATGGTTGTCCCTTGGGTTCACCAATTCCTTTGGTTTATAATATTAAACCCTTGGATTTATTAGTTTTTTTGGTTTATAATATGAATAATCGATCAATGTCATCCATGATCAAATGACACATTATGAGAAACATTGTCTCAATATGAAAATCACCCATGGCCAACCATGGTCATACTTGGCCCAACGTCACATTGCGACAACAATTGTCTCAATGTTTAAATCAATTCCCTTGGGTTCACCAATTCCTTTGGTTTATAATTTTTTGGGTAATGATTTTCCCTTGGGTTCACCACTTGCTTTGGTTTATAATATTAAACCCTTGGGTTTATTAGTTTTTTTTGTTTATAATATGAATAATCGATCAATGTCATCCATGATCAAATGTCACATTCTAACAAACATTGTATCAATATCAAAATCACCCATGGCCAACCATGGTCATACTTGGCCCAACGTCGCATTGCGCCAACAATTGTCTCAATGTTTAAATCAATTCCCTTGGGTTCACCAATTCCTTTGGTTTATAATTTTTTGGGTAGGGATTTTCCCTTGGGTTCACCACTTTCTTTGGTTTATAATATTAAACCCTTGGGTTTATTAGTTTTTTTGTTTTATAATATGAATAATCGATCAATGTCATCCATGATCAAATGACACATTATGAGAAACATTGTCTCAATATGAAAATCATCCATTGCCAGCCATGGTCATAGTTGGTCCAACATTGCATTGTGACAACCATTGTCTCAATGTTTAAATCTATTCCCTTGGGTTCACCAATTCCTTTTGGTTTATAATTTGTTGGGTAATGGTTGTCCCTTGGGTTCACCAATTCCTTTGGTTTATAATATTAAACCCTTGGGTTTATTATTATTTTTTGTTTATAATATGAATAATCGATCAATGCCATCCATGATCAAATGCCACATTCTGAAAAACATTGTATCAATATGAAAATCAGCCATGGCCAACCCTGGTCATACTTGGCCCAACGTCGCATTGCGACAACAATTGTCTCAATGTTTAAATCAATTCTCTTGGGTTCACCAATTACTTTGGTTTATAATTTTTTGGGTAATGATTTTCCCTTGGGTTCACCACTTGCTTTGGTTTATAATATTAAACCCTTGGGTTTATTAGTTTTTTTGGTTTATAATATGAATAATCGATCAATGTCATCCATGATCAAATGTCACATTCTGAAAAACATTGTATCAATATGAAAATCACCCTTGGCCAACCATGGTCATACTTGGCCCAATGTCGCATTGCGACAACAATTGTCTCAATGTTTAAATCAATTCCATTGGGTTCACCAATTCCTTTGGTTTATAATATGAATAATCGATCAATGTCATCCATGATCAAATGTCACATTCAAAAACATTGTATAAATATGAAATACCCATGGCCAACCACACCATATTTCTGGCCCAACGTCATATCATGAAGCAATTGTCTCAATGTTTAAATCAATTCCCTTGGGTTCACCAATTCCTTTGCTTTATAATTTTTTGGGTAATGATTTTCCCTTGGGTTCACCACTTGCTTTGGTTTATAATATTAAACCCTTGGGTTTTTAGTTTTTTTGGTTTATAATATGAATAATCGATCAATGTCATCCATGATCAAATGTCACATTCTGACAAACATTGTATCAATATGAAAATCACCCATGGCCAACCATGGTCATACTTGGCCCAACCTCGCATTGCGACAACAATTGTCTTAATGTTTAAATCAATTCCCTTGGGTTTATTAGTTTTTTTGGTTTATAATATGAATAATCGATCAATGTCATCCATGATCAAATGTCACATTCTGACAAACATTGTCTCAATATGAAAATCACCCATGGCCAACCATGTTCATAGTTGGTCCAACGTCGCATTGTGACAACAATTGTCTCAATGTTTAAATCAATTCCCTTGGGTTCACCAATTCCTTTGGTTTATAATATTAAACCCTTGGGTTTATTAGTTCTTTTGGTTTATAATATGAATAATCGATCAATGTCATCCATGATCAAATGTCACATTCTCACAAATATTGTCTCAATATGAAAATCACCCATGGCCAACCATGGTCATAGTTGGTCCAATGTCGCATTGTGACAACAATTGTCTCAATGTTTAAATAAATTCCCTTGGGTTCACCAATTCCTTTGGTTTATAATTTTTTGGGTAATGGTTGTTCCTTGGGTTCACCAATTCCTTTGGTTTATAATATTAAACCCTTGGGTTTGTTAGTTTTTTTGGTTTATAATATGAATAATCGATCAATGTCATCCATGATCAAATGTCACATTCTGACAAACATTGTATCAATATGAAAATCCCCCATGGCCAACCATGGTCATACTTGGCCCAACGTCGCATTGCGACAACAATTGTCTCAATGTTTAAATCAATTCCTTTGGGTTCACCAATTCCTTTGGTTTATAATTTTTTGGGTAATGATTTTCCCTTGGGTTCACCACTTGCTTTGGTTTATAATATGAATAATCGATCAATGTCATCCATGATCAAATGACACATTATGAGAAACATTGTCTCAATATGAAAATCACCCATTGCCAACCCTGGTCATAGTTGGTCCAACGTCAGATTGTGACAACCATTGTCTCAATGTTTAAATCTATTCCCTTGGGTTCACCAATTCCTTTGGTTTATAATTTTTTGGGTAAGGATTTTCCCTTGGGTTCACCACTTGCTTTGGTTTATAATATTAAACCCTTGGGTTTATTAGTTTTTTTTGGTTTATTAATAATATAACCATCTATGATATTAATATATAAATAAATATTAAAATATTAAATATTATTTATATTATTTTTATATTAATAAATATTATTAATATATATTATATATTTTTCAAGTTAATTTATAGTATGTATATAGTTAATATTATTAATATATTAATAAATATTTTTAATATATATTATTAATACTTATTATAATATTAAAAATATATATAAAATACTTTTGTATATATTAATAATATTATAATATTATAATATTTATTTAGTAATATTAATAATATTATAATATTACTAAAAATCATTATAAATAAATATTCAAATATTTATTAATAATGATTATTAGTAATATTTTAATATTTTAATATTTATTTAGTAATTTAAATAATATTATAATATTACTAATAATATTTATTAATAAATATTAGATTATAATATTACTAATAATCATTATAAATAAATATTATAATATTTATATTATTCTAATAATAATAATATAACCAACTATGATATAATATATATTATTAATATATTATTAGTTCTTTTGCTTTATTAATAATATAACCATCTATGATATATTAATTTATTATATATTATTAATATTTTTTTATATTAATATATATTCTATATATTTCAAGTTACTTTATAGCATGTATATAGATAATATTTTTAATATATTAATAAATATTTTTAATATATATTATTAATATTTTTATAATATTATTAATATATATAAAATATTTTTGTGATTTTAATCATAATTAATATATTTAATATATTAATATTCTTATTAATATAAAATATATATTTTTCAAGTTAATATAATAAATTTATTATATATAATATTTATTTATTGATATATAAATTAATGTGATGGGTAGTGGATATAGGCCTATCGGCGTATATCAACCACATTGGTAAATGTGGTTGTAAATCTATTTTGTATACGCCTATCGGCGTATATCAACCACATTAGCTTTTACTAATGTGGTTGTGCTAGTTATGGAAATATTGAAATTGCTTGATATTCCAAATCAAATTCTTGGGAAATAGCAGCCCTGGAGCCAATTCCTGGAGTTATTGTCATTTGTTCCAGAGGTTTTCTAACAACGTAGATGCTCCAAAGCCATAGAAAGCTGGAAAACACAAATTTTTCAGTTAGAAACCAAAATTTCCACTACAATCCATTTATTTCTCAATTCCACTCCCTGAAACAATTTGGCTTATTCTGACAATGATGGGATGTAGTCCCTCCATCCCACATATTATAAGTCCATTTCAAATTTTAGTTTCAGAATTTTTGAGCGGGATTACTCTGTTTGAAATCTTGAGCGCCTACTATAGGCGTACCTACATTAACTAAATTTGTGAGTTAGAGCAGTCTTGTCCACCATTGCATTAACTAGATCAACCACCACCAGTTGTGACGCCTGCAGGAATAGTAACGGTGGAGTCGCCTAAAAATGAAAAATCATGCAGCATGACTGGATGGTCGCAACGCTGGATGGATGGCCATACGTTACTGTCAGATGGAGTGCATGGCATGGGTTACAATGGTCATTATTACTTAAGAGGCACTAACGGGTGCCCTATGTTGAGAAACTTCCTTTATGCTTATGTATATTTGATTTTTTTAATAAAATGAACAGTACACCAAATCTGAATTGGCATCTTCTAGGCCATATGTATTCCCGCTTTCTGCCTTGGGTCATGAGATTCTAATTGCTTCATAATTTGTTGGTCTATATCTAACCATTTGGAAATTGATATAAATGTACATTGAATTATAAGAAAATTGAAGATTACTTTATTATTATTAGTTGTGTATATCTGAATGGATATTTTATGATGAAAATATTATTATAAAGATTTTATATCAGTATGTATATTTAATAATAAAAAAGTATGTATATTTAATGATAAAAAAAAGTGATGATTAATTTTGGAATATTATTATCCTAATTATGTTAGGAAAAATGCAAAAGAAAGTAATATTATTATTATTTTAATTATGTTAGGAAAAACACAAAAGAATGTTGATGTTAAAAATAGTTGACTCTTTTTAAATTAATTAAAAATTTTGATAAATTATATATATATATATATATATATATATATATATATATATATATATATATATATGAGTTGTTTTTAATGTGATTTTTTTGGAGTTTTAGTTAGATTTTATTTTGTGGATAATTTTGAGGCGAAATCTTGATTTGTATTATTTAAACTTTCTTTTTTTATTTCATATATGGAATCAGCACCATGAAAAACCATTAGGGAAAAAACTTTTCAAAAAATCATGTTAAAGATAACTCAATATATATACAAAGAACTAATATAAATTATTTATAACTCATTTTTTATCTTCAAATTCTCTAAAATTTATTAATACTTAAATTGATAAATTTATTTTAATATAAATTCTCTAAAATCTCTTAATATTAAATTTACTAAATTTATAATTGAAAATTTATGTGAATTGTTTATCAATGGTTACTTCAATTGCATTAATATACTATCTCTAAGGAATTTAGGCTGGTTATGTAGAATATTCATAGAGATATACCTAGATCAAAAGTATCATATTCATTTCCAAAAAAATTATGCTAAGTTTGACTTTTAATTTAATTAATTAATTTAAAAAATGTTATATGAATAAATGTCATATGGGGTTATGGTTTTTATTGATAAGCCATATTATTGGTCTATAGCATTGTAGAAAATTCTATTTACATATTAAGAATCTCTAGGGTAAAGTGGTGCTAAATTTCCATGTTAAGAATCAAGTTCCATGTTTTTTATATGTAGATATGTTTCTAAACCAAGCAATTTAAGTTATGTTTTTTTAAATGTACATATGATTTTTTAAATGTGCATATATTTATTAGAATACTTTTTGAATATATATATATATATCATGCTTTAAATTTGAAAATTAAACAATTTAAAATCATGATTTTTTGAATATCTTTAGGGCATTTTGACAAAATTGATGATAAGAAATGCTAGGAAAAAATCTCATCTTGTTTATTAGTTAGACTAGATTTTTCATTATATATTATTTTTTAATTATTTATTATTAAGAATAATAACTTAAAATGATGTTATAATTTAGTTGGTTTTGTGATTTTTTTAATTTTATCAATGTGAAGTGTATTACGTAATAAGTGTTTTGATACATCTTATAATGTATATTTTCATAACTCAAATTCATGTTGCAGACAAAAATTATGGAAAATTGTGTGTCTAGAAACTACAACATTCAATAATTTGGGTGAACACACATTGCCTTCTGGACACACACTTTGTCCATAAGTTTTGGTATTTTTTTATGGATTGATGTGTATTAAAATTTATAAAGTATTTAATTTATGATGATGATGATCATGGTTAATTTCCACTGAGACCAAACCTTGGTCTATAAGACCTAAAGAAACAAATTATTTAGTTTGTTTTAAAATTGTACTCTTGTTCTCAAAGAGCTTGGAGAGAAGCATCTCGAGCTCACTATAGGTTTGACATGTTAAAAGACTATGAAGGTCGATATTGGAACAAAGATTATGAAACTGAGATCTAATGTGGGTGCACGCATGGAACTCTAAGAGGAAGTTATGTTCATCCTCAATGTTCATATTCTCTCAGAGATGGAAGATCCTTTACACCCATGGTGTTTTAGGAACTGCCCAATGGCTTGTCTCACTATGGAGCTCATGAGAGTTCGTTCTTATATTGGCCATATTAATTTTTTTCTTCGAGCTAGTTAAAACAAAGAGATACTTTTGTCTCACTATAGAGCTCATGAGAGTTCGTTCTTATATTGGCCATATTAATTTTTTTCTTTGAGCTAGTTAAAACAAAGAGATACTTTTGATCTTCTAGAGTAGGATTGATGACCTCCTTATAATATCTTAATTTTATTTTAGCCTCTAAATATTTTTCACACCACATTTTCTTTTTAAACTTAGAAGTAACAATATTTTTAATGTTGTTAATATTTTTTAATGCAATATTTCCGTCGATCTCCCAATGTTTTAACTAGGCCCTGGTATCTTTACACCAACCTCATTTGAGCCTTAGATGGTTTTGGATGGAATTTAAAGCTAGCTTAGGAACTCTGTGGTCTCCCATGCTATTGATTTTGTGCTTGTACAACAGGAGCCTAGTCATAGCTAGGCTCTCGATAGGGGAAAGATGCACTTCTATAAGGAGAATAAGATACGGTGTATTGTTTTTAATTTTGAGGTTATACGTTATAAAACGCTTCTAGATTTTATCAATTTTTCTGCAGGATTCTCTATAGATGCTGCAACCCCAAACCTCACATCCATACAAGATAACATGAGTGATTAAAGTTTCAAAAGAGGAGCTTATTTTCATCCCACATCACAAGGTTTGTTGCTTTACAATTATTTTAAAAACCGAAATATGCTTTCCACCCTCCATTAATCCTTTTCTCAATGTTATAGTTCTAGTTGAGCTTGTGATGAATATCCTCCAAGTTGCTATTGTCATACACAAAATTAGAGTAAGTGTCCTTCTTGGATTTGATAATCATAACTTTCATTTTGTTAGTGTTAACAGTCATACCCATGGTAGAGCATAAATCCTTAAGAAGTTTTGGTTGCTTATCAAGATCATATGGGTTGCTTCCTCTAAACAACCTTCTAGCTTGTAGATGTAAATGTCATTTTTATATTTATTAACTAATTTTACTTAAATAATTATATTAATAATTATATCAAATTAATAATAAAAAAATAAGTTAATTATATTATTAATGATTATTTAATCTAATGGTGGAAGTTGTGCACTATATAATAGTGCCACCTGAGATATCATATTTTCTTACATTGATACCCGTTTTTTTATATTCTTATAATTTACAACTTGGAAAAGCCATCGTCAAAAAGATATAGTCTTTGTTGAATGCCATACATATTTATTATTATTATTATTATTATTATTATTATTATTATTAAATTAAGCATGAATAATTAGAAAAGGCAATCTTTAATTGTCCAATTATATTCACTTATATATTTTAACAAGATTGATTAGATATTTAATTATATTATGAGAAACATTATAAATTAATATAGAAATGATGACCTTTACTATTTATAATATTATATAAAAAAATTATTCTTATTTAATTATATTTATATATAAAAAATCAATATTTTTTTCATACAAATATAGGCTATATTTTGACAAATAAATATTTTTTATCACAAAACTAAAAGACTAAACTGAAATGCATCTTAAAGCATCTCTTAAATATAACTTTTTATCTTAATAGAAAATTAAGATTCTTCAAAAATATAAAAAATAAAAATATTATTAAAATATTTTTTTAATAAATTTTAGGATGAAATTGGATTTCTATAAGTTTTACAAATATTTTATAACATTAAATAAATAATTTGTAATTATTTAAAAAAAACATTTTTAATTATTTACAATAAACCATTTTTTAATTATTTAAAATATACTCCGATTAAGTTTGAATATATTGGTTTCAGATTCAAATAATGGAACTAAGACAACGACCAATGAATACGGAGGGAAGTTGTACAGAGATGTACAGCTATAGAGTTCGAGTCAAGGCATGTACAGATATTTACACTTATATACTTCGAGTCATAGGGCATATTCAGTCGGAGCCTACGCGGTGGAGGAAGCGGGGTTGAATCCTCCTCTATTCACGTGAAATAAATGTGTCCCAACAATTTAGATTAAACGCTTCACTGAAACTGAAACGCAGTTTGTTGGTCTTTTTCAATTTATTAATCGATTTGGTGCAACATCAAATATTTTAAAGGCCACGCTATTCACTATCCCATCATGATCGAGACGCGTGCTCAGTAGTTTGTGGAATTTAGAATTTTCGGCAAAAGGTATTTTTCTTTGGGCCCATGCTTTTTCCAAATGTATTAGTTTATTAAATAACAGAGCTGTTTGTAATTTGTTTTGGGTTAATTTTATTTAAAATTTGTTAAAAAAAATTTAAAAATTATTTAGGATTAGATGATATTTTTCTGAATTAATCAAAATCATTAATATTTGGGTTCATGTTTCAAACTAATCAATGTGATTTATTATCAATATTTGAATGTGGTTGAATTTAAGTTGTTAGAGCTTCAAGGTGTTGAATCTAATTATTGAGTGGAGAGGCTCATTCTACAACCTCCAGTGAAAGGAGTGGGTAAGTATGTTCGTCCTCAATTTGGATTTGTCACGTGTCCCTCTTAAAATAAATATAAAATATTCTCTAAACAGAAAAACGATGTTAGCTATGATAAAAAAACAAAAAAAATATGATATGCATGCTTAATTTGTTGTCCATATAACTTAATATAATTTCTAAAAATATGTGAGTAAGATTTTTAAACCTTTTCAAAAATATTTTAACACATGGTATTAATTTTCATATATATCTATATATTAAAAAATGTTAAGAGAAAATGTTGTAGGTTGAATAAAATAAAATATCCAATGTGGAAAAAACTAAATTGTTTTTTGCACTCTAAAATATATTGTAGATGAAGAAATTTCATCTCTTTGGATTCAGGTTAAATCCTTGCTTAGGATGGATCTATGCTCGTGCATTTAAAAAAGTATCTTAGACAACATCAACAAAAACACAATCTTGCTTCAAATTGTATCCTCCCATGAAAAAATCATTTCATCTAACTTAGTTTATTAATTATTTTTATATAGTTTTCCGTTATAATATGGTTTATTATAATTAATTTAGATGTATTATAATTTTGAATTTATTAAATATCAAGGGATAAAATATTTTATTGAGTTGGGTTTAAAAAATGGTTTAGATATCAAAATATTCATTCCTTCTCAAAATTTGGTAAATTCATAATTAAAATAAATTTATTATCATCTTATAAAAGATATAGTTGATTTGTAAATTTAAAGTAGATTGATAAGATTTATGCTCATCTCTTATTGATTTGTGTTATAATAAGAGAGATAAGTGGTAACATATACTTTCATTGCAAATTTAATGTTTCTAAATGGTGGCATAGATGTGTAATGTAGAGATGGGAAGTAAAGTAGCTTATTAACTTTTAGAGGCTTATAGCACTGAGGAGATGGATAACTTCTCCATTTTTATTTTATATAATAAATCATGGGATATTGAATAATTCTTAGAGATTTTGTAGGAGACCAAATGGTTTATTATGGTTGGTTCTATTAGTGAGTATATAGATAAAATTCTATTAACACATGGATGCATCCCCATTTTTAATTAAATGCTTGGATGATACGTGTTTTATGAAATACTTGCCCATATTGATGAAATTCTTTCCTATTAAAAATTTGATAAAATTTCTACTATCTATAGCATTATTGGGATAGGCTTAATTTGAGAAGGCTTTTTTAAGTGGTTGATGATTTTCCATGAGACTACACTCCTAGTAAATATGAGTGTGATGGAGTGGATAGTGTAGTGTTCAAATATTAGTGATGTTATATGAAAGAAATATTATCACATTATAGGTTCAATTGCTAGCATGTAATGCATCCATTAAATAAACAGACCTTGGTTGCCCAGTAATAGCTTCTTTATGCTGATAAGTAACTAGATTATCAATATTTCATTTTAAGTTACAATAATGGTGTGGATTTAATGTTATTATGAGTTATCTATATTTTGGAGCAGAAGGTAAGGAGACACCCTCTAAGAGTCCTAGAGGGTTCTATTTTAAAGATGCATCCATGAACACTTGCATGGGTTCTCTTTTAAGGATACATCCATGAACACTTCCAAATTTTATATTATTGACAAAAGTAAATCATATAAACTATTTTTAAATATAGATGTTTCAAATGGCTCTACTTAGGGGATTTATTGTGTTAAAATTTAACTTCTCTTCTAATAGAAATAGTATTCCATCTAGAAATTCATGAAAATTAAAAATAAATTTATAACCAAACTTTTTACTACTATAATGAAAGTGAAATTGGTGAAATAGATTATAATAAAAGTATAATACAATTAGCTAATTGCTACAACAATAAAATTAACAACTATAACTCAAATATAATATTTTCCTATCTCATTATGAATATACATAATATTCCTTGCTCTGAAAAACACACTCAAAAGAATTGATTATCATTCATAGTACTCATACAATATGAACTAATTAAGAAATTCATGTATTTATCACTGTGAAAAAAGAACTAAATGTTAGTAAAGCAGGTAGATACAAGATATTTATACGGATATTGAATGATGAAGAAAAGTTAACATTGTTTTTTTATCGGTCATTGTTTTTTTTCTTTTTCTTTTTCGGAGAGGCCCTTTTTAATAATTTAAATTAAAAATAGTAATAGATTTAAAAAAAAAAATAGGTGTTAGTACGAAGAAGAAATATCGTTTTTAATGTGGAGATGAGTAAAAAAGTTGATTACTTTTTACTATAAGGAAGAAATAGTATTATTGATATTATTACATTCTACTTACATGTGATATTTAAAATAACAATATATTAATAAAAAAATATTTTATTGGAAATAAGTTATTTCAATACACAAATTTAGTAAAATAAAATAAAATGAAACATAGAGAGAAAGAGTAAGATTAAGAGATTAAGAAGATTGGTATTTCATTAATAGTTGTTTTCTAATTCAATGCGTGAGGGATATTTTTAATTATTCAATGCTTAATATGAATTTGATATCTAATATTTTATAAAATATTAATAATAAAAATAATTAAATGTATGCTTACACAAAAAAGTATTATAGGCGTGTTTTAACATTTTAATATGAAGAAAGTGAATTATAAATTAAATATTTCAATGTCAATTATATATAACCATCTACAAAATGGCTAGAGAAATTCACTCTAAAATATGTTTGCATCTCAACAGATTTTAGCCCTCTCTACACTTAGATATTTAAAAATAAGAAAAGTGACCATTACTAAATTGTAATGTTATTATTATTTTAATTATATTTTGAAAAACACTAAAGAATGTTTATCTCAATAATAACCACATCATACGAGTAATATTGTTTACACTTTATTGTTAAAATAGTTGATTGCATTTAAACTAATTAAAATATTTAACAAATTATTTTCTATAATATTGTTTTTAATGTAATATTTTTTATTTTTTTAATTGATTTCATTTAAACTAATTAAATTATTTGACGAACTATTTTCTAAAATATTGTAAAATATTGTTTTTAATTTAATATTTTTTATTTTTTTAATTGATTAAAATATTTAAAAAATCAAATTAAAAGTATTTTAAACTCATCTCTTATCAATTTGAAAGAATTTTAAATTTTATTAATATTAATATTAATAAATTTATGAAATGCTAATCTGAATTTTCAGTCTTCTAGAATTACTTAATATTAAATTTAATAAATTTATTAATTTTCTAATTTAAAAATTAATTTTATAATTTTATAATTGAAAAATTATGTGAACTATCTATCAAAATTACTTCACTTATATTAATATAGTGTTTATAAATAATATAGGTTGATTTTGTAAAATATTCATAGTAATATAAGTAAATCAAAGTTTCACATTTATTTTCAAAAAAACTCTCCCATGTTTTCCTTTTAATTAAATTAATTAATTAAAAAAATATCATATGAATAATAATTATATGGAGTTATGATTTTTTTGGATATGTTATATGATAAATCATAATATTATTACACAACAATGTGGCAAATTCTATTTACAGATTAATAATCTCTATGGTAAAGTAGAGCTAAATCTCTATGATTAAGAGCCTTTCTCTATGTTTTTTAAAATGTGTATATGTTTCTCCTAAAAGAGAAATTTAACTTATGTTATGTTTTTTTTAAATGCATATATATTTATGTGAATGATTTGTTAAATGCATAAATATATTCAACGTCAACCCAGAGAGTACTTTAACTTTGCAAATTAAACAATTTAAACTTATTATTCTTAAATATATCTAAAGGATTTTGGCAACATTCAACATAAGAAATGCTAAGAAAATTTAGGATAAGATTTTCATTATATATTATTATTTTTATTTATTATTAATAATAATAATTTAAAATAAATTTATTATTTAGTTATTTTTATGAAATTTTAAATTTTATGTAACAATTGTTTTGATGCTTCATAGAATTCATAGAAAATATATTTTCATAGTTCGAATTCAAGTTGTAGATAAAATTTCTAAAAAACTATGTGTGGAAAAACTACAATATTCAATAATCTGGATGAACACTTCATACATTTTTAGGACCATAAACTTTAAAATTCAGCAAACTTATAGATTCCTAAATATGAGTGAACATTGGACATTGCATTCTTGACATATAAGCCTTACATAAGTTTTGATATTTATTATGAATTGATGCATATGAACATTTATAAAGTATTTAATTTATATCAATATACTAATAATGATGTTTAACATTTTTAAGTATTTATTAACCAATTTTAATTAAATAATCATATTAGTAATTATATCAAATTGTGTTAGTAATTATATCAAATTGATAATACAAATTAAGATAACTATATAATTAATGGTTATTTAATGTACTAATGGAAAGTGTGCACTACATAGTACTTTGGCATGGGATATCATATTTTTTTATATTGTTATAACTTATAACTTGAAACATATAATTTTTGTTTCCTGTCATGCATATTATTTATTATTATTATTATTATTTATATTTTAATGAGCATAAACAAAAAAATAAAAATGTTCAATTGTCAAATCATATATTCTATAGGATTAATAAAAAATAAGATTTGTGTTGATGTTAATTTTACTAAATAGTTAATATGTTAGGGAAAATATTATAAATTAATATGGAAATGATAATACTTACAATTTATAATATTATTTAATTTTTTATTTATATATAAGAAAATCAATAATAAATTTTTTTTATAACATGGATTATATTCTTAAGGATGTAAATTTTTTTAGAACACACAAGCTTTTATATATATATATATATATATATATATATATATATATATATAATTATATAATATGTTTTTTTTTTGTTAATAGAAGATAACCATTTTACTTATTAAAAAATATATATAATTTAAATTAAATTAATTAAAAAATATATATTATTAAAATTAAATTAATATTGTGTTAATACTATTAGAATTTTGTAAATTTTATAATGAAATTGAATTTCTATGAGTTTTACAATTATTTTTGCAATTATTTAAAATATATTCACATTAAGATTAAGATATACTAGTGTTGAATTATAATAATTTGTATCTATGAAAACCACTTTGAATATGCAAAAAACCTATATAGAGATTTACATCTATAGACTTCGACTCATAAGCATTTTTCTATATTGATGTGAAATAAACGTGTCCCAGCAATTTATATTAAACGCTTTATTTATTTATTTATTTTTGTAAGTTTAGGTAGTTCCTTTTCATTTTCTGTTAATTTAAAACGGGCATCAAATATACAAAAATTTAGACCTCAACCTGCCCATAGGAAACCAGGTCTGTTGGCCATCTAAGTGTAAAGTATGTCAACCAAAACATAAACAATCTTAATAACCTGTACAATATCTGACGATACTTAATATCGAAGTCTGGATTTACTAACATTAACATTAACACAATAGTAATAGCAGCAAAAAAAGAAACTGATAACTTTAAACATGATATCCTTAATCATCCTCTGACTCCACAGGAGTAGGGTTTTTGGCACTGGACCCAGGCAATTCAACTTCAACCTGCTGCATAGACTTGATATCCTTCTCCATCCTTCCTAATCTAGCATACTGATGTAAGTGTCAGAGATTAATTTCCCGAATATTTTTGTTAATATCAGCCACAGTAGATTCCAACTTGGATTGTAATATAGCTTGAGTCGACATGACTACTTTTGCTAACAAAAAATTTCTTAACCAGTAAGTCCTGATTGACTATTGAAACAGAGAAATACAACCTCTGGTGTGCCCTGGGTCGGCCACCACATTCTGCATATCCTCAAATTCCATATCATCTTCCATATCTAGTTTGTTTATAGCCTCACTTTCCCAACCATAAATGCGAGATCGAATAGAATTAGGAACCTCTGATGCAAACGTTTGGACAAGCGGCTGTAGAAGTTGCTTCATTGATTTTCTTCCTCTTTTCTGGGGCTGCTAGGAGATTGGTTGCTTGCCTTTGTCTCCATTTGGCTTTTTGCCTCGTGTTTTCTTTACCATCTTCAAGAAACTAGGAAGGAAGACTGCTGATGCTAACAACCAAACAACATAACCATGACAAAGAAAAATAAAAAACCTAGAAACATTATGAAAATCGGCAAACAGACCTTTTCCATAACCCACGTTAACCGAAGCGATAAGAATTGAACCCAGAAACAAAGCCCATAAATCATAACAAAGACAGCATGGGATATTATTCTTCCACTCATAACTAGTAGCCTTCATCGTACGATGGATTCTATAAGCCAGCTGAAGGGTACATATCCCCCTCCCAGTTTTCTACAGTAGCCTACTATATTAAACACTTTATTGAAATATAGTTTGTTGTTCTTTTTCAACTTATTAATTGATTTGATGTAATAGTAAATATTTTAAAGTCTGTCTTTTCCTTTATCTTGAACATGTATTCAGATGTGTCTTAATAATTTAGAATAATTGTTTTTTTTTTTTTTTAATTTGGTAGTATCTCTCTATTCATTCATTAAATCAAAATAGCATGTTACAATCATAATATATACTTTATGGTTGAAACCAGGTTTTTTCGCCACTTCAAAGATTTATATGCCAACAAAAAATGATAAAGTTTAAATCTGTCTCTAGCTACCTTCATAGGTCTATTATCTACTATATCTAAATACTTAATGAGAAAGTAAATGTTATTCTTACTTTGCATCCCAAAAACAAGGAACCATAAAACTTAGTCATCTGATGATTCGATGGGTGTCGGGTCCTTGACGCTTAATCCAAGCTTGTGGACTTGGTTCATACTCTGAAGTTGACGTTCCATTCGACCAAGGCGAACATTCTGATGGTGTTGCAGGAGATGGATTTCCCGAATGCCCCTATGCATTTCTGCTAAAATAGAGGTTGCCTTTGGATCTCCACCTATTTCTTTAACATTAACAATGGCCTTGGCCAGTAAGCACTTCATTGTCCAGTATATATTTATGGATTTTTTAAATAACGAAATTCTGCCCCTGGTGTTCCCCGGATTTATTAGCATCCCCATCTCTTCGCCGGAGATGTATTCTTCCACTTTTTTTTTTTAATCTTGCTCCCATCCTGAAAAAAAATATTTCAATTGGTCAGGTGTACCTACCCCATAGGCGTGGAAACGTTTCTCCATTATTTCCTTCCCAAACTTCCTTCTCCTCTTTCTTGGCCCCGCTTTTGACTTTCCTTTATCCAGATTTCCTTTATCCTTACCCTCCTTTTTTGTAGATTTTCCTTTCACCATTTTAGATTGGTGGTGTTCGGCCAAAAACTGAACTGTCTTCCAAGGCCACACTAGGGTACTCCCTGAACCTATAGTAGCTTTAGAATGAGGACTACTAAGAATACCTATAGAAGGAAACACAATTGCGATATTAAATTTGGTAAAATTATAGAAGATAATGTCCTTCTTATTGGTGGTCACCACCCCAACCATATTTGTTTGTTGTGATTCATTTGTCTCTCTCCTTTTATCCTGGAGCATTACAAATTTTTCAAACCACGACAGCTTATTGGGCTGACCTAAGAGCAGTGTATAGCTCGTGTTGCTTTTACTTTCAATAACATGGCCACACAAAGAAGCCTCAACCTTCCACATTTTGTTATATATACTCTTCTCAAGAGTTACATGCTTAACATGCAGGAGCAGTCCTTGCAGAAATGATATGTTCCCATTCACCACAAACACCAAGGCAGAGACCTGATAGTGACTAAGATCCCAAGACAAAACTTGATAAGATTCACACATGCAACTCGAGAATGAACCCTGTTAAGCTTCACACATGCAACCTGAGAATGGACCCTCACTGTGCCTCATAATAGAATTAGGCCCCCTAAAAAACAACCCAAAATTTAGCTTACCATGCAAGTTTCCCTTAACACTATCAACATTACCATATGGAACTCCACCCCATAAGGTATGATTATATGCCATGAATGCAATTTCATGAAATTGTCATGTCGAACTGTGGAATTTGAAAACAGGGAAAAGATATTGACCTACATCACTATTTCCATGACTGATATAATTCCATAAATTGCTGCCTATACAGTGGAATTGAGATGGTATCCTCATAATTTGACTTCCAAAAACTATAAATTGGCCATACTAAGATGAGAATTTGACAAGAATAGGCTTGTAATTGATATACGACTCTGTAATCTTGACATGCAAAACTAATAAAGAAGCATGCAAGGTTATTCAAGCAATTCAAATGACAATATGGGTTGGGATTTAGGGTTTCCCCCACACTTTCTCTTGCCACCTCGCCTACATTCTTCAAATCCAAAATTTTGGAATTAACACAACCAAGGAGAACATAACAGAATATTCGTGCAAACTTAAAACCCAACACCCATACCTACCAGACGTCCATGGTCTAACAACCATAACATCCCATGCATAATTTAATTGATCAGCTCGTGAAACATTTGTCTTATGAAAACCAATTTGAATCGCTTATATTCCAAACGAAGAGAAAAGAAATGAAACAAATGGACCAAAGCCTTCTTCCACTGCAAATAAAATCATACTCAGAAGGAAACTAAAAAAATATCTAGGGAAGCAACATGCAACTACAGCCAATTCCTTCGCCTGCTCACCTACCTTTTTCCCGACTACCGTCTTTACCTGCTCAACAAACATCTAAAAAGGGAATAAATTAGGAACCTTAGCTTGTCTTCTCTTCCCCCCGTGTCGACGCTTTCCCCAAAACCTGTCAAACATCATGAGTTGTTTGTTGTACAAATTTAATGTTGTTATTATATGGCGTGGGTGAATCCAACCACATCTCTCACCCCTTGTCATCATGAACTCACCATGTAGCCTGCATGGCCTCCTACCACCTCACTCCTTCCTCGGTACACATGGCACCGCAGTCGGGGATTTTGATTTTCGTTGTTGTGTTTTTCCACTATCCACTACAAAATTTGAAGCCCCGCCTCTTGAACCAGTATATCCTAGGTGATGTCTAGTTTTCGTCCTTCGTGACTACACCCCTAGTTCGCAAAAAAATTAGCTACTGCATTTCCATCTCTACGGATGTGAGACATAATCACATAGTTGATACTTATTAGAAGGTCCGTAATTTATTGAATTCGGCGGGTTGTTCTCCAACTTCAGCTTGTTTTTTCTCACCCTGATCCTTACTGTAGCCTTTGAAGAATCTCTCTTACCATAGCTGAGTCGCCCTCCACTACAAACTTGTTATACTGCTCTCTTCTTGATATCAGGAGGCCTTTTTCTATCGCAGTTATCTCAACTTCATTATTTGTAGCAAAACAAAAGTCTATCGTGTATATCCTTCTTACCTGACCTCGAGAATCTCTAAAGATTCCTCCTGCTCGTGCTTGGCCAAGATTACCTTTTAAAGCACCATCATAATTGATTTTGAGGAAGCCTTGCTGGGGAACCCTTACTTTATCCCTCAAATGACATATCATAAATTTTTTTTTCTAAGAAGTTGGGGCTAACATTTGGGATTTGAAGTTTAATTCTTCTAAAATTCTAGCCTCGTTCACATTCACTTTCAAGTCACCCTAATGCCATTTTTCAGCAAGGATGGCTTCTCTTATATTCTCCATAATGGTCTTCCAGGTTTCTTCTGTTTGTCTCCTCTCCTCTTTGAAATTTCTCCTGTTCCTTTATTTTCCTATTGCCCACATAAGGAAGCCTATATAAAGCACCCAAGATCTGTTGATAACTAGGCATTGATATCCCCCTTTTCTCCCTGCTTCAATTGTGTGCCTCGTACTCATTGTGTCTCTGTCTGTTTGTTGGAAAAGAAAGGAGAGGTTCTGCCACAGATGTTCCGCTATAGGGCATTTGTTCAAAAAGTGTTTGATTGTTTCAATATTCTTCCCACACATGTTTCATGCAGATGAACCCTCCATTCCATGCTTCTGCAACTTATCCCATGTAAGTATCTTTCCATGACTAACTAGCCACAAACAATATTCAATTTTTGGCCATTGATTTGCAGACCACATTTTTTTCCAAAGTGGTACTACTAGAGTCTGTATATTATTATTTTTGATGTTCTATCCTTCTTGAATTTTAAACATCCCTTTCATTCTATACGCCCATCTGAGGATATATTCTCCCATCACTGTAATTAATTTTCTATATTTTAACTTCTTTTCATAACTCTCCCATTGATGAGTATCTAAAGCATTTTTCAACTGTTCTTTTAGTTTCCATTTCCTCCATTGATGGTATATCGCTTCGTCACAGAATTGATCTATTGTTTTGATATTCATTCAATTAGTGAATAAATATATTTCTCCTAGATCTATTCTGTTAATAATTTATCCCTTTCCTACCATGAATCTTCCAAAAATCAACTACTTTTTCCTCCCCTGATTTCCCAAAATCTATGTTCCCTAATAAATTATTTGTTTGACGCTGCTATGTTCCGAATTTCCAATCCTTCTGGAGTTATTTTAACCTTTACTTTTCCTGTAGTAGATAATGCCATTGCATATTTTTTCTCCCGAATATTTTTCCATAAATATCTGCCTCCCTGTATCCATCTCCACTAGAGCTTTGCTCCCATAACCTGATTCAACATATAGGGGTCCCTTAAACCAAGGCCTCCTGCTTTTTTCATTTTAATGAGTTTTTCCCAAGAGAGAAGGGCCCATTTACAAGCTTGTTGGGATCGTTGCCACATTTTTTTTTTAAATACTAGCCATATCAGTACAACTGGATTTAGCGGTTGCCAATATCGATAGCTGGTAGATAGGGATAGATTGTAAAACTACTTTCACAAGAACAACACGACTAGGGGAATTTAGTGCCCGAAAGCACCAATTTTGAACCCGAGCTTAGATGCGGTTTAAAATATCTTTCTAATAAGAAACCTGGAGGGAGTTAAGGCTGAGAGGGATACCTAGATATTTCATGGGAAAGGATCCTATTATGAACACCACAATGCGTGCCAAAAACTGTTAAGACAATGGATTGGTATTAAAAAGAAAACACTATATTTTTCTTTGTTTATGAGAGTACCAGAGGTAGTCATGAAATCCTTAAGAATGGAGAGAATTTCCTTGGATTTTTTAAGAGTTTTTTGGAAAAAAAGCATAATATCATCGACAAACTATTGGTGGGATAGGTTGATTCCAGCACCCCAAATTTAAACCTTTAAGGTGACCTACATCTACCTTATTCTTTATGTATCTTCCTAGAACTTCCAGAACAATAATAAAGAGGAAAGGGGATAATGGATTGCCTTGTCTAAAACCACAGGTGTCATTGAAAGGATCAGACAGAACTCCACTGAGAAAAATTGAGTAATTAGGAGAGGAAATAAAAGACGGGATCCAATGAGTCCATATCAAATCAAAGTCAAAATCCTGAGGAATATTTTTAAGATAATTCCAGCTAAGACGATCATATGCTTTGGAAAGGTCAACTTTAATCATCATACCTTTGGATTTTAGGGTTCTGAGAGAGTTAATTGCTTTCTGAGCTATGATTGTTCCATCAAGGATTTTTCTACCTTCCACAAAACCAGTCTACTTTAGAGATATTAAAGCTGGAAGAATTGGCTTAAGGTGATTCACCATAATAGTGGAAAAGATTTTATATATAACATTACATAGATTTACTGGTTGGAAACTAGTTCGTTCATCATAATGATCCTGCTTAGGAATTAATGAAATAAAAGTATAATAGAGGGTTGGATATACCTTTATGGTCTGCTTCAATTCCTCCCATAACTCCAATATGTCTCGGCCGATGAATGACTACGATGCTTGGTAGAATTTTGCTGTGAAACCGTCTGGTCTGGAGGATTGATTTTTTGCGGGCCTTTTACAACTTCTTCTACCTCTTCAAGTGTAATTTCCTGTAAAATATCCAAGATTTGTTCTTGATTGATTATATGGGGCATGTGTTGTTGTATCCTTTCAATTACTTCCGTTCTACGTTGATTGGGTTCCGGCAAAATATCACTAAAATTTTTCACCAATAAGGCCTCCATATCTTGATGTTGAACCAACCTGTTACCTCCTAGATCTTTGAGGGAGAATATACAGTTGTGTTGTCTTCTTTGAATCATCGCCTCATGAAAGAAATTAGTATTTCTATCCCCTTCTCTTAGCCATTGTATTCTAGATTTTTGTTTCCATATTATTTCCTCTTTATTTATTCGTTTTTCTAGTTTACATAGAAGAATTCCTTCCTCCATCACAAGGGTCTTTGATCTCCCATGTAATATCATTCGTTGTAGAATTTGTTTCATACGAGCCTATAATTTTTCCTTATCCTGCTGTATATTGCAAAAATATTTTTTTTCCATTTATTTATTTTTTTCTTTAAATATTTTAGTTGAATTTGGAAGGAGTGCAACCCATTTCGTCCTTAGATTTGGCTTAATTCCCACCATCCCCTGGCTTTTTTAAGGGATTTTGGATCCCCTAGCCATAATGCCTCAAATATGAACTGTATTTTTTTATTAAATTGTTTCATGTCTACCTCTAGACATATCGACCAGTTATCTGATCCAAAACAAAGAAGGATTGAGGCCTCATAAAAAACATGACTACTTGCAAGGGATTCAGACACTAAGAACCTATCTAACCTTGACACTACTTGATGTTCACCCCCTCATATATTGTTCCACATGTACTTCCATTAACATTCAGTATGTCCACTAAGCGCAAGTCTGTTAACAAATCCCTGAATAACTCCATTTCCAGTTCTTCTCTTCATATACCTCCTTTTTTCTGCCAAACTTGGGATCATATTGAAATCACCTCCTATTAGGCAGTATTTCTTGTTATGCATATTCTTTAGCATTCCTATATTCTGAAGGAATTTTTCCTTTTCTCATGGAATATCAGGGCCATAGATAGATGAAATTAGAATCAAATCATTCGTTCCAATTTTCCTAAACCTTCCAATTAAAATGTGAGGTAATCCTATCCTTTCTTCTACCATAATCTCCATTGGATTTCATAGAATAGCTATGCCACCTGCACTGCCTCCCGAGTCTATGGCTACTGCTTCATAATGCAGTTTTAGAAACTTCAGGATTTCCTCAAGTCTTTGCCTTGAGACTTTGGTTTCCTGAAGGAGTATCACATGTGACCTCTTTGTCTTCAGTCTATCTTTCAAAATATTTTCTTACCCTTGTTATTAAGGCCTCTCATATTCCAGGAGAGCACTATCATTGGGAAAATTTGTGTCATTTTTCTAATACCACTAAATCACGGTATTATAACATTTCCCAAATCATTTGAATATATTCCTGCAAATTATTTCTTCCCCTCTTCTTTCCTCCTTTCGCTTGGGTGTTAGGTTCCCAAGAGTTTCCTTTCTGTGAACTTAGAGTATTTTCAATTTCTGTCTATCTCTATTTTTGGGAGGACATTTATTGTTCTAAAGTTTCTTTATACAGCCTCTTTTGGACTTTTGGTATAAATATGTCATCTAGGTTTTTCTATTCTTGAAAAAACAAATTTAACCCCACCTCTTCTGCGATTAATTCATCCTTGGTTGTATCCACTTCCATTTTCGATTGTTCCACCATTTTCGATTGATGTTCATTGTCTTTTGGTTCTAATTGTCTCTTTCTTTTGGCTTTCCTAGCTTTCAAAGTTATATGACCCTGACCTTCTTCGTTTGTCTCTTCAAATTCTTTCAAGTTTTCTCATCTTTCTTGCAGCATTTCGTACCTGTTTTGATTACTCTTCTGCTTATTATGACTACTGGTCTAGTTTGCATGCGATTTATTTTTCTTCCTCCTACTAGTTAGTGTATTTAATTCGTCATCTTTCTCGAATGATCCTCCACCTCCATCCGATTGCTTCACCTCCATCTGCTATGGATTATTGAGAGGGAAAGTTTTGAATAAGTGGTAGTATTTATGACATTGCTGACACCTAAACGGGATATGTTCATAATTGAGAAGATTTTGCCAGACTTCTCCTTCATATTCCATTTCTATCAATTCTAGTAAGGGCTTCTTTATATTGATATAAACACAAATGGGGGTAAACGATGTATACCTTCCACAACGAGTAGGTTTTTATGTTTTAACAAAGCTACCAAGGGAGTTTCCAATATCTTCATGTATTTTTGGGTCTCAAAAATCAACTGGCGATGCAAAGAGTCTCACCTAGATAGGCGCTGCTAGGAATTGTTCTTGGTCAGGGTTAAATAGAACTCTTCCCATTCCCTCAGAAATAACCCTGCATTATAGTAGAAATATGGGCCTCCCTAAAAAATTCTTTCTTTATCTATGAGGCTGGTGAAGATCACTGTAAAAACACCTCTTGGCCAAAATTTCAAATCTATATGGCCCTTAGGTTGCCATTTTAACTGGATCCATTTAATTAAATCCTTCTTAGTTGGTTAGATTCCTATGAATTTAGAGATTAAGGTGTGGTCGTTAATATAACTTCGACACTGGTCCAATTTTTTTGCCGGAATGACAAAGCGTGGCTTCTTTGTGGCTTTTGGCAAGCATTGGCCTTTGTTCTTTGCCGGCCATTAGGCTCCTAAAACAGGTCCTAGGTTAGGGCCAACCCCTCCTTGTATCTTGAATGCTTTCCACTGTATTCCCCTATCGTTGCATTCTAGTAGGAGGGGATCTCACCCCCTTGACAATACTGCCCTACAATCGCTTAGAACTATCTCTGATCTCCCAGCTCCTTCCTCGAATCCAACAATGTCACATTTCTTAATACTCACCAAACCCTAGCCGTTTATTGAACCCTAGCATTCTCTGTGGAATGTTAACATAACTCCATTTCAATAAATAGATTAAACACTTTATTGAAACACAATTTGTTGTTCCTTTTCAACTTATTAATTAATTTGATGCAATAGTAAATATTTTAATGCCCGCATTTTTCTCTAACACAAAGGGTGCTCAATTTTTTTGAAACTTAATATATATATATATATATATATATATATATATATATATATATATATATATATATATATATCACAACCACATTAGTAAATGTGATTGATATAAATCAAAGGTTATATCAATCACCTATAAAAATATATAAATAAATATAGTTGGTATACAAATAATTATTATTATTCATCTATTTTATTCATTCATTATTAAATAAACAATTTTTTCATTCATTAGTAATAATTAATTCAATCTGAATTAATACCAATATTATTAATGACAAGTAATATTATTACTATTATTATTAATTAAATTTAATAGCATAATTAATTAATAAATATTAATAATAACTAATTCATCTTTTTTTTTTCATTCCTAATAAATTAGTTAATTAATTCATTAAATATTTAATTGAATACTTCATTACATAAAAAAAAATATACAAATTATTTATTTATGAATTAATTATTAATTTAATAAATAAATAATTTATTCATTGATTATTAATTATTAATTAATTCATGATTACTTAGTAAATAATAATAATTAAGTAAACATTTATTAATATTAGTTTACTAATATAAATATTATTAATTAAATATAAATATTGTTAATTAATTAAATAAATCTCATTCATTATTAATATATTCATAATGGCGTTGTTTAATTTATAGACAAAATAGCTTATCTGATAATACAATTTCAAGAACTTATGTTGTTTAAAATACATTTTTAAATGCATAAATTGATTAAACAACTTAAACAAAAATTTTAAAAAAAAATTAATTTTAATTAAAATTAACCAAAAGAATTGTCTTACAAAAGGTTGTTTCATCTACACTTACTTCATTAATAATTAATAATTTATTAATTCATTGATTTCTTATTAATTAAGTAATTATTCATTATTAATTAATTATTTTTTTTCATTTATAATTAAGTAATTCATTACATAATTAATAAAGTCATTAAATAATTAATTCATTCGATATTAGTAAATAACTCATTCATAATTAATAATAATAATAATAATAATTTATTTTTAGAATCTACCCTTCTCTAATCCATCATATGTATCTTTCGGTAATAATGGCATGCAATGGAACATTGTTGAAGCGTTTCGAACCAACCAGTGTGGTTCGTCATCAGCACTAGTTGAGAGATGAGATCATGACATTAAGTTTAAATAGAAGAAGAGGTGGCTAAACTAGTAGTTAGAAAAATGGCTAGTTTGACCTTTAAAATTTATTTATTTATTTATTTATCTATTTTTAAATATATATTATATTTTTTAATTAATTAATAATGGCTAGTTTCATTTTATTTTTAAAATATTTGATTAATTTATTCAATTAATTAATAAATAAATTAAGTATATATATATATATATATATATAAATATATATATATATATATATATATAGATATATTTCTTATTTTATTTAGTTGATTTTATTATGTGCAAGATCTTAAAATAGAAAAATAAATAAAAATAAGAATAGATAAATAAATATAACCCAAAAAAATAATAATAATTAATTAATTAATTAATTAATTAAATTTAAAATAATAATAATAAATAAGTAAAAATAAAAAATTATACAAAATAATAATAAAAATAAAATAAAATAAATAAAAATAAAGGAACCAAAAAAAGGATAGAAATAAAAGGCAATCATGAATATAAGGTAGGTATCCAACACTTGTTGATGTTCCAGCCATCATCTCTATCCAGCACCTATTTATTAATATTGTTTTAGGAATATAAATATTGTTTTTATTTATTTATTAATATAAATATTGTTTTTTTGTTTACATTAATTATGATTAATTAGTTAAATACAAGGATTAATATAAAATGCCCTATGACTAACTTTATATCGTGTGAATATGAACCCTTGGATTAATAAAACCAAGTGATTGATGATTTTATTTTATTTTTTAGTAGTTTCAAACAATAGACTACCTTCAAAATGAAGATTACAAAAATCACCTGAAGAGGACCCTTTCTCTCATTCTAGCCAGACTTGTTGAAATTGGGTCCTCGAGGAAGACATGAGAAATTGATTACATGTATTATTCTCATGAGGCCTAGGGGCCACAACATACTACTAAACAAAAAGGAAAACACAACAAACTACATCATATTATGGAAGGGGGTTAGGGGGATTTATAGGGGGAGCTACGCAATGATCAACATGTTCATGCATATGATAATTAATATGTTCCACCCTCGCTTCCATGCTTTAAAGGTGGTCATCAATGTGTCGGTGTTGGCGTCTCAGGTTTTCAAGCTGCTCCATGATTTCACTTTGACTAAATTGAATGCCATTAATATATGCAACGATCTTGTTATGATCTTCATATATTTGTTCTCGGAGAACATCAATGCTTGGTTGGATATTCTGGACTTGGGAAACCATTAGTTCCATTGTAGCTAGGGTGACCACACAACCAAGAGTGCCAACAACGGCCTCCTAAGTCTCACGGCTAATAGACAAGCTAGATGAATCTCCTTCCTCCCGTGTTGCTTGCTCGAACTGCCTCTGATTTCCACCTCCTCAATGTGGCCATCCCCTTTGACGAGGCATATCAATAGTCCGCGCACTCGAAAAATGGCTTTAGCGAGTAAATGCCTCACGCCTAAAAAAAATGAAAACAAGAAGCACAAACTTCTCTGCCACCCCGGAGGCCGAATAGAGGGTGAAGGCACACCACCCGCAATACATGCCAACTCCCTACGCCTCAAACATGGGTGAAGCATCTCTGGCTAGAGGCCACAGGTCCAGCCTCCAACTTTTTACCACCACCTTGGTGAGGAATCGCGGCAACAGAACTCCCCACCTCTCTCATCTCAAACAGGCGGTCAAATAGTGCCTGTAAACGTGCAATTAAAATATCCTCCCTTCAAAAGCAAATAGAAAACACTTCACATTCAAATATATGTGGTTAACCCCTACTAACCATTCCCCTCCTTCCTACACTCCACCACAGGCTATAAATGGCACAACGCAAATGAAATTTATAGCAGTTTCCGTAGACGTACTAGGGTCCCAAGGGTTAGCCAATGCCACCACCATCCACCATTCTGCTCCACCCAAATTCCTTTCATTGTTTCTCCCGCAAGGCCAAGACCTCAGAGGAACATGCAGAAACAAAGTAACCTTCGCCTCTCCACCAACCCACCTTATTTCCCACCACAGCCAAATAGTACCCAACGAGCACCACAGTCCAAGCTTAATAACAACCTTCAAAATTGACAACAATGGTCACTTCTCCTTATCATTATTACACATTAAAGGAGGTAGGAGGCATGCGTGGAGGTTGGATAGGCACTGTCATCGCCTCTGGCTCCATATTTCCTTCATTGAAATCACCTCAATTTGGGACCTAGAGATTTGCGTCCACAATATATTGGAGGGCCTGGAGGTCTCCTGGATCAAGGTCCACTATGCTCCACAGATACCCCGAGGACAAGGTGAAATTCTTATGTGTATTAGCCAATCCCCAATTTTCGAGCCAACCTGCCACTCTATTGTTCGTTCGGTTGACATGGCCTATGTAGACATATTCGAAACTCGAGAGGAGATTTTTAACACTTTCTAACTGGGCTTCCAAGTGCCAAATCCTATGAATTTTTTGGATAGAGGATCCATTTATAATAATTTGAGTCATCTGAAAAATCAACTTCGAGTCACCCATGAGATGAATCCTTTTCCTTTGTTGTTTTTGTGCCAAAATGTGTCCATGTTCCATAGGTTTGAGTTCGGAAAAATTATTTTTGGCGGATCTGTAGAACCTTGCAAAGGCTCCAACCGAGTATCCTGAATTATCTCTAATAACTCATCCATATCCTCCTAGACCAAGGCTCCCTTTGGAGGCTCCATTAAAATTAAGATGGAAGCACCCCAAGGGGGGGCTTGGAGAAAGCCGATGGAGAGGCAACACCAAGAACTTTAGAAGAGGGGGGCACCGAAGAGAACATATCCTGAAACAGGTTGAGGGAGGATGGGATGAAAACTTCAATGATGCCTTCTAGTCATTGAGATCCCATTTTTCTAAGTGGATGGTTTCCCGAATGTTTTCTTTTATCTGATTCCACACAAGAGAGCCAAAGGGGCACTTATTTTGGAAAATGGCTCTGTTGTGTTCCTTCGATATGTTCCATATGGTGAACCCAAGAGTTAATATCTAGGATCTATTTACAATAGGATTATGGAATCGGTGGATCAAGCACTCCTCAATGGTCTCCCATATGTCTTCCTTGTATCATTCCTTAGGATCATAGAGATAATCTATCTATTGCCACACTTATTTTTCTAAAAACAATCCTACGGGAGGTGCTACATTGTTTCCTCTGAGTTCAAGCACAAATCACTTCTAGAGGGCCCCTTGTATACCTACTTCATAAGTTTTTCCCATGTGAGGATCTTTTTGTCACCCACGAGGCATAAGAAGTGGGAAATTTTGGGCCAAACTCTGTCACTCTATATTTTTTGCCATATGTTTTGTCTACAAAGGTTGAGGGTTATCTTATTGATTAGGTAGGCTTCATGAAGGGAGAAATTTCCTGTTGTAATGTACCCCTTGTGAGTTCGTCTGGGTGCTGAGATTTTCTAATTATTTGTTGAGCGAGTTGATTGTAGACAGGATTCCATTCATCTGTGCTAATGAGGATGGGCTAGTCATGTGCCATTTTCTAGCATCACAAACCATTGCCTCCTTAGACTTTTTTCTAGTAATCCGCTACCCGCCCAAGGTTGTGGTCTTGTATCTTATCATGAATCATTTGTAACTAATAATATTGGTCTATTCGGGGATTCTGCTACCATGAGTCCTCCCATAGGAGTGTTGAATGGTTGTTCTGTATTTCCCAAAATAAGTGATCCCAAAATAATGTGACTGTTGTGGTTATCCATTTTCCAAATGGAAGAACCAAGAGTATGGGGGGGATTCCATAGGAGCTCTCCTTGAGTAGAGACTAGCCCATACTTCTACTACCAGATGGGTGTCCACTGCTCCTCTCTGCCCTAAAACCATCTCCACCACAGTTTGATGCCCCGAGTAGCATTCAAGTCCTCCATATCCCTGAGACCCAACCCACCTATATACTAAGGAAGGAAGAGCTAATCCCACGTGATCAACAACCATTTCCTCTCCATGGTTGTACCATTCCATAAAACATTTATGAAATTTTATTTCAGATATATATAGATTCTTTTCGAGGCCAAGAGAGCTAAATGTTAGTACATCAGAATCACTTAGATTACATATTTCAAGAGGGTTTCCCAGCCTACCAGATTCAAAACTTGAAAGGTACAATTTGAGAGATTTTTCAGAATTTTTGGCACACAGTTCTTTCCATGAGGCAATGCAAAGAGGGTTAGCTAGAAGGGGTACCCCCACGTATTTTAAGGTTAAGGATCCAATATAAAGTCCTAGGACCTTGGCTAGGAAGGCTTAGATCGAATGGGGAGTATGAAAAAATAAATATTTCATTTGTCTTTGTTGAGGATTATACTTGACGCGACCTCGAATTTTCCAATGATGCCATCGATTTGCAAGGTTTCTTCGAGAATTGATTCACGATACAAAATATTGTCATTGAAAAATTGTTGATGATTTATTTCAATAGATTTTCTCGGCAAGAAGAGGCTACGCAAGGCATTGATGCTTCTAGTGACCTTGATCAGTTGGTTGAGACCCTCAAGCACAATGATAAAGAGGAAAGGTGATAGCGGGTCCCCCTGATGGAGACCCTTGGAAGGACGGAAGGTAGAAGAGTGTGAGTCATTAACAAGGATTGATAAGAAGGGTAGCTCAATTAACGATATAATCCATATCACCCAATCCTCAAAAAATCCAAACACTCGAAGGATTTCTAGAAGATAGTACCAACAAAGTTTGTCATATGATTTCAAGAGGTCTAGTTTGAGAAATATCCCTCTTTTTTTATAAGTCTTCAATGAATGGAAACTTCGTGAGTGGTGATGATTCCGTCTAGGATCTACCTCCCTTCCACCAACCCATAATTCTCTAGGTTTATGATCTGGTGGAGGATGGGTTTCAAGCAGTGAACAATAATAGAAGAAAGGACCTTATAGATTGTGTTGCAGAGGGAAATGGGTCGAAAGTCGCTTGGCATATAAAATTCCTTAGTTTTTGGGATCAAATTAATAAAGGTTGTATTAATTCCTAACCAAACCTATGTGAGCCTCTGGGACTCCTCCACTTGCTCTATAATATCCATCCCTTGGATTGGCCAACATGCCTTGAAGAAGCTAGTTGTAAATCCATCTAGCATCGACACCTTATTTGAGGGAATGCTCTTGATTACCACTTCAACCTTGTCTCTAGAAACCAGGCAGAGTAGTGTCACATTCTGCTCTATTGTGATAAATTGTGGCACATGGCAAGTTATGCTGGCCATATCCTCTGACCGGTCATGCCCTTCTTCTATCAGTAAGGAGAAAAAGAGGAGATAAACACTCTTTCCATATCTTTGTGTCGTTCTAATCTATTACCTTCTTCAAATATTAGGGAGGTAATGTGGTGGTTTTATCTAGGACTTATCATAGATAGGCGAAAGAACTTAAGAGTTTGGTTCCCCTTATCTGAGCCATTAGACATTAGATCTCTTTCACCACAGAGTTTCTTCCTGGAGCCTCTGCTCTTCTAGTTTTGTGATCAATTTCCCTTCTTCTGAAACTAATTCCTCTGTATGTCCTTCACATACAATTTTCATTTCAAGAACCTCCATCTGATCCTATAACCTTCGCTTTTTTGCAAATATGTCCCCAAACTCTTCATGGTTCCAAGTTTTATTTTCATCTCGATGGCCTTGAGTCTCCGCTGGAATACCTGCATGTGGGTTCCAAGATCCACTTTAAGCTCCTTCCACTAGACACCGATCTTGTCGAAGAAACCTCGTTGTCTCCACCAGAAACTCTTGAATTAGAAGGGCTTGATATTAGGGGCTGGAGAGAATGAGATGTTGAGGCATATGAGCCAATGATATGAACCCATGAAAGGAAGAATGTATGTCTCCATGGTGAGATCATTTGGGATTAGGTTCTTTGATAACTAGAGTCTATCCAAATGGCAGGCTATCTAGTGCTGACCTCCTCATCGGTTGTTCCAAGTGTAGGGCCCTATTTTAGTACTAATATCCTCCAACCAAAGCTCCTCTAGGATATTGTTGAATGCTTCAGAGGTAGATTCCAATCTTCGAAATCCTCTTCTTTTCTCTTCTAGGGTCCAAATGATATTAAAGTCTCCTCCAATGATCCATTTTGGACAGACCTAGTCTTAATTCAGTAGATTAAAAATGCCCATGGGCATCAATCAATGATAAACATCAAAACAATTACTTTATAATACATCTCACATTAGTAAGACTTAAAAAAAAACATGAAATCATCATTATTATTAAGATTATTACAAAAAGAATTGTTATTATACCATGGATCAATAAGTTATAAATAGTCTTTGTTACAATATTACAAGTCAATATCATGACTTATCAATACCACATTTCTAAAAATTTATAACTAACTTCATATTATATTTTTTTTCTCATTAATAAATCTAATTAAAAATTAAACAATTGATTGGTTGATTTTATTTAAAATATATTATTAAAAATTAATCCTTCATCTACACTGAATAATTATTAATAATTAAATAAAATTCCCAAAAACTTTATTTTACGCTATCTTCGTAATCACCTTGAAATTCCATTAATGAAATCATAAATTATATTTTGGTTGCATCCATTAATAATCGTGCTAACATACGGATGTCATCAATATAAATTATAATATCATAGTTATTTTGAAATTTTAATAATATGTTATACAATTCTGTAATGGCAGAGAACAACCTTTACAATGTGTTAATATAATAGGTCAAACATTTACAGTTTTCGCCTATCTCTTTGAGACGGGGAATTGGTGATAAGATTTCTGGCATGGTGGTTTTTCACGTCACGATCTCGTCAGTGAAAAAGTCAGGCAGGTGTTTCATGTGAGCAAGAAAAATCTGGCACGCAAGTCCCAGATCAATGACATGTAGCGCTATTCAATGACATGTACCGCGATTCATAGAGATGAGGAGATGAGCCAATGGTGTACACTTATAAAAAGTGGATTGCAGATGTCTTTAATTAAGGTAAGCCAATGTGTGATGTCGAGGTTCGTTTTATAATGTTATTGCATCTACTCCAAATAGGAAAACATAAAGCCCAGTCACTGTCTTAGTCAAATATTAGGTTGACGATCGAACTTCCAACGTTCAAGTGCAATTCATCCTGATTGAATATGAAAAAAAAAAAGCAAAAGGAATTGTGACTCTCATTCTAATCCATTGGGATGCGTGAAAAAAATATCCACGCCATAACTCAGTTGCAACAATGCTTTGATATTCCAAAAGATATTTTCCACTCCGTAAAGGCCATTGCAATCTCAGTTGTACACAGTCTTTTCATGGTGCGTACGTTGGTGCTTACGCTTTTGTATGAAGGATGCGGAGGTTCATGTTGGAAATGTTATCATTGATGGCAAAGGAGGTAGCAGACGCAGAGACAGGAATAGTTACAAGGAGACAAAGACAAACAATGAAGGCAGCAAAGAAACAAACGGAGGAAGCAGAGGCAGAGGCAGAGCGACAGAAGCAGCAGAGACAGAGGCAGACGCAGAGCCGTTATAATTCCGAGAATCGCCCAACCCGAAGGACAAATATATAATATTCCGAGAATCATTACCCGATGGGAGTTACATATTTATACAAACATTATTTCGAGGAATCGCCTAACCCGCTGGAGGATACATATATACATATCCATCACAATACATTTAAATGCCGTGCATTTCATATTTTGCAATGGTCCAAGGCATATACATTAATATATATATTTAAGTGGAGCGCATTATGATCAATGGAAAGGAAGTAATATAAAGTGGGACCCTCACCCAATCGCATCGGAGAAAAGGTTGGTAGCAGAACATAGTGACAAGAGCTCTGATTGAGTTCCGGACCCAATAGGGCATACAAACAGTGGCTTGATAAGTTTGAAATCCGGCTTAATCGCATCGGAAATAAACAAACCATCGCAACACATATTAAAAGACTTGCGATTGCGATTAAGAGTTCAGACCCGATGGGCGTATAAACAATGGCTAATATATATTTGAATTCCGGCCTAATCGCATCGGAGATTATAAGAGCATCGGAACATGCAACAAAGAGTTGCGATTGTGATTGGAAGTTCCGGACCCGATGGATGTATGAATTATAATTCAAACATGTCTAAAGTCCTTTCCCAATCGCATCGGCAAAATACAATGAACAGTGGCCAATCGCATCGGAGAATATAAGAATTGCGATTACGATTGGAAGCCCGGACCCGATGGGAATATAAACAATGGATGATATATATTTGAAGTCCGGCATGATCGCATCGGAACAACCCAATCGCAATCGGAGAATTCGAAAGAAGATATAAGTGACTCAATTGCATCGGAGTTAGAGTTGGCAAAGAAACATGCAAACGCAAGATGCGATTGCGATCAATCGCAATCGGAGCAGGAGAGATCAATTGCAATCGGTGGAGACTCATTGCATCGGGAAGCGTGTCAAGTGGGCCCAAAAGGAGTTCTTATATGTTTAAAAAATCTTCATTATATTACGCTGAGAATTAATTAAAAAAAAAAAGGAAGTTTGTATGTATGCCGAGAGTTGAAATTACTTATATGTATATATGAAAGGGCGCTATTATATATATATATATATATATATATAACATTGTTGCAGTGATATTAAAGATGTGCCGCGTGGTCCGTGGGTTGTATGTATATGCCTCAACTTAATGGGAGGGCGATTATTAATGTAATACAATGGTGATATATGTATGTTCCGGCCTGCGGAACTCGCCACATCAAAAAGACACTTGTGGCATGAAAAGGGTTGGAATTTGTCCAGAGTTACAGTCAGCTAATATAAAAGGCATAGTTACACGTATGCA
The DNA here is from genome assembly GCA_034641835.2 of Pinus albicaulis. Classification (NCBI taxonomy): domain Eukaryota; kingdom Viridiplantae; phylum Streptophyta; class Pinopsida; order Pinales; family Pinaceae; genus Pinus; species Pinus albicaulis. The sequence goes on along the minus strand of CM076573.1, from coordinate 982,967,374 downwards.
ACAGTTACACCACAGTAGAGGACAAAAAAGACAAACACAGTCAAAGAAAAGACAAATGTGCAGCTAGCCAAGAGGTTGAATGAGTGAGCGGGAGTTCTCATTGTAATATTTTTATTTATATTGTTGTGATGCATTGGAAAGTCTCTAGAGGAAAAACAATGATCCCACTATAATATTAAAATAAGCACCTACAGTTACATTTTTCTGAGTGAGTTGAAAATAAATGAAAAGACAGAAAGTGAAGAGGTATGGTTGTCCATTACAAATTCTTTAAGCAATGGTAACAGTCACAAGAAAAGTCTTATAAATAATATCATCTGGATATGCAAAAAAAAAAAAGAGTAAATCTAGAGAAGGCAGAGTATAGAAGCGTAAGGCAGAGAAGACTAAAAGAAGAGCAGAAAGAGAAACTACAGAACAAAGCTGATATCTGAGGTAAATCTGCAAACATTCAGTTTTGAAAATTGAGGAAGTTGGAGCTTCCCTATCAAGTTGCAACTTGATAGCTGTCAGTTGTAGCTGACTGAGGTTGGAGCCTCCTGTAGGTTGGTGCCTGCAGAAAATTGAAGGGAGTTGGTGCTTCCTTGCAAGTTGTAGCATGCAGAATTGAGGATAGAGCCTCATGTAGGTTGGTACCTGCAGAAAACAGTGGTGAGAGGGAGTTGGAGCTTGCCTGTGCTTCACAACAATAATAAGATGTGGTTTTGTCCCTTTATGGGTTTCCACTTACATCTGTTGTCTCTCTGTGTGTTTCTTATGTGTTGATGTGATTCTTTCAATTTGCTTAATTGGTTGCTACTCTCAACATAATTGTGGATGTCACATTAATTTAATATTGGCTGCAACATTTTAAGACTGTTTATCAATTAAGCTGTAAATAAATTTGGTGAAAATTTTGAAAATCTTATGTATGTATTAAACTGATTCACCCCCCCCTCTCAGTTTAATTAAAGATTCAAGAATTGGTATCAGAGCAGGTTCCTTTGTGCAAGTCTAACAACTGAAAGGAAATCCTAGGTTCCCAAGATGGCTAGTAAAGAAGGATGCTCAACCAATAAAGCCCCTTTCTTCACTGGTGAAAATTATGCTCTCTGGAAAATGAGAATGAGGACATACATAATGTCTCTAGGAATAGAAGTCTGGGCTGTTGTGGAATTAGGATATGCCCCAAAGGCAACTGACACAGAAAAAGACTCAAAACAAGATTTTGTGGCTAATGCAAAAGCCATGAATGTCATCCTGAATGGATTATGTGAAGCAGAGTTTATTAAAGTAATGCACAAAGACACTGCCAAAAAAATATGGGATACTCTTGAGAACATACATGAGGGAGACCAGAAAGTAAAAACTGCCAAACTTCAAGTATATAGAGCCCAGTTTGAGAACTTAAAAATGAATGATGATGAAGAGATTGACAGTTTCTTCCTAAAAGTTGCAAAAATTGTTAACAATATGAAAGCTCTTGGAGAAAAAATGCCAGAAAGTATAATTGTGCAAAATATTCTAAGATCTCTTCCATCCAGGTTTAATCCAAAAGTGTTTGCAATAGAAGAAACAGCTGACTGGGAGACCTTGACCATGAACCAGCTACCTGGAAATATAACAGCCTATGAAATGAGGATCCCACAGAAAAATCCAAGTACGAGGGAAGAAGCCTTTAAAACAGAAAATAAGAAAGGAGAAGAGGGAGACATATGCTCTTGCTCGGATGAAGAAGAGGCAAATTTTGTCAAGAAATTGGATAGAGGCTCAGGTAAATTCAAAGGTAAACTCCCCTTCAAATTCTTTAACTATGGAAGAGTGGGACACTATGCTGCTAAGTGTCCTCACAAGAAAGAAAGGAATCAGGCTCAAGAATCAGAGAAAAACACATCAAAGAACTGGTAGAAAGGAAAGAAATTCAGCAGAAAATCATTCTATGCTCAACAAGACAGTAGTACATCGGAAGACTCCGATGAATCCTCCGAAGAAGAGGGAACCTCTGAAATTTTACTGATGGCCATAGAAGATCTTGAAGGACTCTTACTAGAATATGAAGAAGAAGAAAGGGAAGTCGACCTTGAGGGGGAGCTAAGAAGTGTTCTGGAGGAGATTGACAGACTCAAACTAAAATGTAGAAAACAAAAGGAGATTCTCCTCAAATGTGTGAAAGAAGAACAAAATTCAGAAGTCCTCATGCAACTGAAAGTAAAGCTTGAAGAAGCTAAGAAGATGGAATATATGTTACTTCAGCAAATCAAGGATAAAAATCGAGAACAAGAGAAGCTGGAAGAAGAAGTAGTATGTCTCAGGAAGAAATTAGAAAATGCTCAAAGGAAAGTAGTCATAAATTCCTCTCAAACAACAAGCTCTAGTAAGTTGAATGAAATTCTGGGTGCTCAAAGATCTCCCATGATAAAAATTGGAATAGGCTATGAAGGAGAATCAAGTAAAGGCAAAGAAAAGGTTGACAGAGAGATTATTTTTGTAAAAGCCAAGAAGAATGATGAAGCAGCCCAAGAAATTCCTACAAAAGAAGAAACCTGTAAGGAGAAAGACAGAGATCAGAAGAAACCTCTTGTAACGAAGAATGCCACCTGTTATGTCTACCACAAGCTGGGACACATTGCTATATATTGCCATACAAGGAGGAGTAATTCAAACCAGTAAAAGATGCAAACATTGAAAAGACTGCCTCAAGAAAACAAATGGAAAAGACAACCTTACATCAGGTATGCAAATAGTTTCTATGGTTACTGTTTCTATTGTAAGGAATTTGGTCATAAAATTATTGAATGTAGAAAGTTTGGACAAAGATTGATGTTCAACACCTCAAGAAGGTTCATGAATCAAAGAAATTCTATTCATACACACAATACTGCAAAAACTATGATCAAATGCTTTATATGCAATCAAGCTGGACATATTCCTTCCAAATGTCCTCTAAGAAAATGTAGTCCATCATCCCACAAAAGATACCAAACAAAAGGGTGCTTCTAGTGGATAAAGAAGGATAATAAATGTGACCTGGCCCTAACTGCTCAAGACCTAAAAAGCCAGTGGTACCTGGACAGTGGCTGCTCAAAACATATGACTGGAGACAAAAGCAAGTTTATAACTCTTGATGAAAAGAAATCTGGCAATGTTACTTTTGGCAATGATAAATCAGGTAAGATCAAGGGAAAAGGCTCAGTCAGCATAGACAATGGCAGAGGAAAGGCCCAAGATGTACTATTTGTAGATGGGTTGAAAGCAAATTTACTGAGTGTCGGTCAAATGTGTGACAAAGGTTGTGAAGTTCTTTTTAGAGCTCAAGATTGTGAAGTCAGATCAAGCACAACATGAAAGATTGTGCTCAAAGGTGTTCGAACAGAGAGTAATGTGTACATAGTGAAAGAGGAGGATGAAGCCAGCCATCTTAGCAAACTTGAGGAGTCATGGTTATGGCATAGGAGATTGGGACATCTCAGCTTCAACCATATCATCAGACTAAGCAAGAAGAAAGTTGTCATAGATATGCCAGAAATAAAAAGGCCTTCAAATACCATATGCAAATCTTGTCAATTGGGAAAACAGACTCACACATCCTTTAGATCTAAATATGAGCTATCAACAAGAAGACCACTCCAGCTTGTGCACATGGACCTGTGTGGACCTGCTAGAACTATGACACCAAGTGGAGAATCCTACTTCATGCTGATAATAGATGATTTCTCCATAATGACATGGGTTGCTTTTCTCAAGAACAAATCATAAGCACTGGAAAAGTTTAAGATATTTAAAGCTTTAGCATAAAATCAAACTGGGTGCAAGCTAAAATGTATCAGATCAGACAGAGGAGGAGAATTCACAGATTATGACTTTGCTGACCTATGCAATGAACATGGCATAAAACAACAATTCACTATTGCAGGAACACCTCAGCAGAATGGAGTAGCAGAAAGACAAAACAGATCTGTTCAACAAATTACCAGAGCCACGATGCAAGAGAATAATGTTTCTCAAACCTTCTGGGTAGAAGTAGTGCACACAGCAGTACATATCCTTAATAAAGCTCACTTAAGGCCAAGCAGTGAAAAGACTCCCTATGAACTATGGCATGGAAAGCCTGCTTCAATCAAACATTTCAGAATCTTTGGAAGCAAATGTTACATAAAGAATAACGATGAAAACATTGGGAAATTTGATGCAAGAGAAGATGAAGGGATTTTTCTAGGATATGCTTCCAAAAGTAAAGGGTACAAGTGCTACAATAGGACTCTTCAGAAAATAGTTGAAAGGATTGATGTGAGATTTGATGAAGAACTTCCAAACAATACAAGAGATACCGACTGCTGCAGTCCATCAGAAAATCATGAATAAGAGGACCAAGATGATGATGGAACAAGAAAGACATCAGAAGATGTTGGACTGAACTCGAAAAGCCCCTCAAGATACACTCAAAAGAATCATCCAGAAGATCAAATCATAGGAGACAAGAGTGTAGGAGTGCAAAAAAGAAGGCAGCTAACCGAACAAACATAAGAGGTATACATAGCCATGTTATCACAAATAGAGCCAAAGAAATTTGAAGAAGCCAGCAAGGAAAAGTCTTGGGTAAAAGCAATGAATGAAGAATTGGACCAAATTGAGAAGAACAATACCTGGGAACTAGTTCCTAGACCAATTGAGAAAAATATCATTGGTTCAAAATGGGTATTCAAAAACAAAATGAATGAACAAGGACAAGTAATCAGGAATAAAGCTAGGCTGGTCTGCAAAGGACACTCACAAATTGAAGGGCTTGAATATGATGAAACATTTGCCCCTGTACCCAGAATGGAGGCTATTAGAATGTTCCTGGCATTTGCATGCTACCAAGACTTCAAGGTATATCAAATGGATGTAAAATTTGCATTTCTGAATGGAGACTTAGAAGAAGAAGTCTACATGGAACAACCAGAAGGCTTCTCATTGACAGACAAGGAAGACTATGTGTGCAGACTGAAGAAGGCCCTATATGGACTAAAACAGGCTCCTCGTGCTTGGTACTCAAGACTGGATAAATATTTGCAAAAATAGGGTTTTAAGAGAGGTGGAGTAGACAACAATCTATACATAAAATCCCATGAAAATGAACTCTTGATTGTTGTAGTGTATGTTGATGAAATTATGTTTGGAAGCAATAAAGATGAACTAGCAAAAGGGTTTGCTGATGAGATGAAAACAGAGTTTGAAATGTCAATGATTAGAGAGATCAATTTCTACTTGGGACTGCAAATTCAACAAAAGAATATAGGCACCTTTATCTCTCAAGAAAATTACTTAAAAGAAATGCTGAAAAAATTCAAAATGGAGGACTGCAAACCTGTGACGACACCCATGATCACAGGATGCAAGTTGTGTGCTGATGATGGGACCTAGATGCAGATCGAAAAATCTAGAGATCCCTGATAGGAAGTCTGATGTATCTGACAGCATCAAGACCAGACATCATGCTAGCAGTAGGACTAGTGACTAGATATCAAGCAACACCTAAACAAAACCACCTTCTGGCAGTCAAAAGAATATTTAGATATCTACAAGGAACATCACAATATGGACTTTGGTATCCTAAAGGCAAGAGATTCACCTTAACAGCGTACACAGATGCAGATTGGGCCATCTGTGTGGATGACAGGAAGAGTACAAGTGGAGGTGCATTCTATCTAGGAGAAAGTCTGGTGGCATGGCTAAGCAAGAAACAAACATCCATATCTCTGTCTACAGCTGAAGCAGAATATATAGCAGCAGCAACATGTTGTACACAGGTCATGTGGATGAAGCAAACTCTTCAAGACATGAAGGTAAGCATTAATGAACCTATCTCAATCAAATGTGATAATACAAGTGCTATAAGTATATCTAAAAATCCTGTGCTTCATTCAAAAACTAAACATATACCAATCAAGAGTCATTTCCTCCCGAGAACAAGTGGCTCGTAAGATAGTAAAACTAATATGTACCAACAAAAGAATGTATAGAAACAGACATATTTACCAAACCTCTTGCTAGAGAACCATTTCAATACTTGAGAGATAAACTAGGGGTAGTATCTGCAGATGCTGCTCTCTGATATAAAGAGAAAGCACAATTTCAGGGGGAGAAAAAATTGAAAATATCATTCCAGGGGGAGAACAGCCAGCAAGGAAAGCATGGATCAGGTCCTCAGGATCAAAGGATTAAGGCAAAAGAACACCAAGTTATTATCCTAGAGTTATCTGCATCGTTCAAGCATAAAAAGGTCAATTACAGAGCAAAAGGATTAGTATTGTGTTCTGAAACATTATATTAAGAACCTGAAACATAAAAACGAGTAGTGATTATCATTTGAAGCCTCTCAGCATTTTAGTTGCTGAATCCAATCATACATCTCTGACTAGATAAAGCTGATCCAATGTATTCTATGAAGTATCATTATTCTCACTTTTAGCTATGTACAAGTGAAAGAACTGTATCAATTTACAGTGTATATTCAAATTCGATAATCCTCAAAGTGTTCTCTCAACAAGTCTTATACATCACTATGGAGCGGCATGGTACAAAGTCAGCAGAAGAGGGTCTAAACATAAATCAGAGAGAGGAAATGCATAAAGAAACCCTTTGCCATTGATGTCAAAGGGGGAGGAAGAGCAAACAACAGGAGAAAGAGTAGGAAAACAGAGAAAATGTATTGCCATCAATGCCAAAGGGGGAGACTGTTGGAAATGTTGTCATTGATGGCAAAGGAGGTAGCAGATGCAGAGACAGGAACAGTTACAAGGAGACAAAGAGGTATAATGAAGGCAACAAAGAAGGAACAGGAAGTAGAGGGCAGCAGGTGTAGCCATGCAGACAATTCCGAGAATCGCCCAACCTGGAGGATAGATATATATTATTCCGAGAATCATTACCCGATGGGTGTTACATATTTATACAAACATTATTCCGGGAATCGCCTAACCCGCTGGAGGATACATATATACATATCCATCAAAATACATTTAAATGCCGCGCATTTCATATTTTGCAATGGTCCAAGGCATATACATTAATATATATATTTAAGTGGAGCGCATTATGATCAATGGAAAGGAAGTAATATGAAGTGGGACCCTCACCCAATCGCATCGGAGAAAAGGTTGGCAGCGGAACATAGTAGACAAGAGCTCCGATTGAGTTCCAGACCCGATAGGGCATATAAACAGTGGCTTGATAAGTTTGAAATCCGGCTCAATCACATCGGAAAGAAACAAACCATCGCAACACATATTAAAATACTTGCAATTGCGATTAAGAGTTCGGACCCGATGGGCGTATAAACAATGGCTAATATATATTTGAATTCTAGCCTAATCACATCGTAGATTATAAGAGCATCGGAACATGCAACAAAGAGTTGCAATTGCGATTGGAAGTTCTAGACCCGATGGATGTATGAATTATAATTCAAATGTGTTTGAAGTCCTTTCCCAATCGCATCGGCAAAATACAACGAACAGTGGCCAATCGCATCGGAGAATAGAAGAGTTGCGATTGCGATTGGAAGCCCAGACCCGATGGACGTATAAACGATGGATGATATATATTTGAAGTCCAGCATGATCACATCGGAACAACCCAATCGCAATCGGAGAAATCGAAAGAAGGTATAAGTGACTCAATTGCATCAAAGTTAGAGTTGGAAAAGAAACATGCAAACGCAAGGTGCGATTGCGATCAATCGCAATCGGAGCAAGAGCGATCAATTGCAATTGGAGGAGACTCATTCCATCGGGAAGCGTGTCAAGTGGGCCTAAAAGGAGTTCTTATATGTTTAAAAAATCTTCATTATATTACGCTGAGAATTGATTAAAAAAAAAAGAAGGAAGTTTGTATGTATGCCGAGAGTTGAAATTACTTATATGTATATATGAAAGGGCACTGTTATATATATATATATAACATTGTTGCAGTGGTATTAAAGATGTGCCGTGTGGTCTGTGGGTTGTATGTATATGCCTCAGCTTAACGGGAGGGCGATTACTAATATACAACGATTGCGATATATGTCTGTTCCGCTTGCGGAACTTCCACATCAACAAGACACTTATTGTATGAAAGACGTTAGGATATGCCCAGATTTAAAAGGCAGTAGTTACACCTCAGCAGAGGACAGAAAAGCAAACAGAGCAGAAAAGAGATAAAGCACAGTCAAAGAAAAGACAAATGCGCAGCGATCCAAAAGGTTGTATGAGTGAGCTGGAGCTCTCATTGTGATTAAATGTAAATAATTTTAATTGATTTATATTGTTGTGATGCATTGGCAAGTATCCGGAGGAAAAACAACGATCCCACTATAATATTAAAATAAGCATCTACAGTTACATTTTTTTTGAGTGAGCTGGAAAAGAAATGAAAAGGAAGAAAGCGAAGAGGTATGGCTATCCATTCCAAATTCTTTGAGGAATTCTAACTGTCACAAGAAAATTCTTATAAATAATATCATCTAGATATGCAAGGGGAGTTAGAGAGAGAAAATCTAGAGAAGGCAGAGTATAGAAGTGTAAGGCAGAGAAGACTAAAAGAAGAGCAGAAAGAGAGGCTACAGAACAGAGCTGATATCTGAGGTAAATCAGTAAACATTCAGTTTTGAAAATTGAGGAAGTTGGAGCTTCCCTATCAAGTTGCAGCTTGATAGTCGTCAGTTGTAGCTGACTGAGGTTGGAGCCTCCTGTAGGTTGGTGTCTGCAGAAAATCGAAGGGAGTTGGTGCTTCCTTGCAAGTTGTAGCTGCGTAACTGGAGATAAGAGCCTCTTGTAGGTTGGCACTGCAGAAACACAGAGAGGGAGTTCAAGTCCCTCTGCATCACAACAATAATAAGATGTGGTTTTCTCCCTTTATGGGTTTCCACTTACATCTGTTGTCTCTGTCTGTGTTTCTTATGTGTTGATGTGATTCTTTCAATCTGCTTAATTGGTTGCTGCTCTCAACATAAGTGTGGTGTCAACATTAATTTACTATTGGTTGCAACATTTTAATATTGTTCACAAATTAAGCTGTAAATAAATTTGGTGAAAATTTTGAAAAGCTTATGTATGTATTAAACTAATTCACCTCCCCCCCCCCCCCTCTCAGTTTAACTAAAGATTCAACAGCCCATTATGTCTATCATTTCTATGGTGCACAACATCTATTCTTATTAGTGCCTGCCGCAGGCACGCGGGAGTATAGTAATCGAAAGTGTGCAATTTTCACTCATTTTTTTATTTTTATTTATGAAAAAAACCAATTTTTTGTTTTTTTATCCAACGAATAATCAAATCCAACCAAATTTTTTTTTCATGGTTTTGGCATCTTCCTTATGGCAGGCAAAAACGTACGTTATAATCTTTTTTTTCATTTGTATTTATCCATTATTTTTCCAGGGTAAACTAATGCTAGCATTCATTCATATCTATTAAATTCTAATCATAGAGGCTACCGAGAAACTAGATGTGGCCCTTTCTCTGATGTGGCTACCAAGAAACTAGATGTGGCCCTTTCTAGGAGAACGTGTTTCAGAAGTTCAATTCTATGTGCTTGTGAGCCCTTCAACTCAAGGGTTTCACTCGAGGAGCTTTCAACTCTGGAGTTTCATCTAGTAGACTATGGCCTGCAATTTAGATTGATCCAAGTCTTTATCAATTCTTTAAATTGTAAGAAACAAAGTTTTACAGGTGGAAAGTTAAGCATGGTTTCAAATTATATCCAATTCAACTAAGAATTAGAATCTGTTTATGACATTTTTAACTTTTTGTACAACCTGGAAGGCTTACCTTGTGGGCTCCTGCCATGAAGTCAAAGGCTCCCTACTTGAAGGTCGAATGTTTCCACTGCTACCTTTGACCTTTGTGAGTGAGACCGAGATTATGCTACAGATCAAGACCTAGTGCCATAGATAACATCATATATATATGAAGAAGTAGATAAAGTAGTCGGTGAAGCAGATGCTTTACTTGTGATTATAGTTTCCCCCTTCCATCTTGTGCTTCTAATTTCTCCCCATCAAAGCACAAGTGTAGTTGCAGTAAACATGGCAACATCCCTATATGTTGCAGAGGAACATGGACGAAATCGATCCTTCACACAAGCAATGAGAGAGGTAAAGTCATAATTGTGTGAACAACATAATAAATATCCATAATTTGAGAAGAAAATTCTTTGTGAAGTATTATTAAGCAGTTTTTTGTGTCTTTTGTATCATTATTTGTTTAGATAATGCCTCTAGTTTTATATAAATCTGTACATCAAGAATACGAATTAGAATTTTTGTTTTGTACATAATTAGGAATACGAAATTTTGGAATTTGCTTTTTCTAAATCTTGGAATAAAACATGTACCTTTTCACCATTCCCCTAAGAATTAGATTTATTGAGCGCAGAGAAGATAGACCATGCGTAGCAGAGGGTGAAGGATATGTGGCCCAAAAAAACCCAACCAATAGAGGGCTCAGCTTCAACAGAGGCTCAACTTCTAAGGATGGAGGTTTATTTATCTGGGCGGCTTCAACAAGCCTAACAATATGTGAAAGAGAAGTTTCAAAACTAACAATCTGCGAAAGAGTAGTTTCAAAACCTACATGAGTAGCTCTCACATGTCGCCCTCCTACTTGATTCATGGTACCTTTCAATGCTTTATCACCAATTATTTTTTAATAGGCTAAGGTTCGCTTGTCAGCATACTTTCATTGACATGTCTTTGACCCCGAATCACCAACCCGTCTGTTGGTATCTTTTCCCCTGGAACAAATTTTAGAGCGTCATTCCTCTAAATCAATTGATTCACTATTTATATCACTTTCAAATTTTATATTTCCATCATCGTCCAATGTGAGAAATATTGTTGTGTTTGAAGCTAATTCCATCAGCTTTGCAATGGCTTCTGAAGTTTTTCCTTTGGCTAAAAATTTAAGAAACTTCCCTAGAATAATGAAGAATATTAGCATGTCACTTGTCTCAAAAAAATATGTACCTTTAAAGGTATTTGAAGTTGCATCTCTAACAAAGTGAATAAAATGAATAAAATAAGTTGCATTTGTCCCTAGGGCTACCAGAACATCCATATTAGTCGATCCATGTCTCAGGGATTCAATAGATTCTATTCATCAGGGATTTTATGTCGTCCTTGATTAAGGTGATCCGGTAGTTTACCCAAGCCCCACTTGATTAAGGTGATCGTTGTTTCATCTATCGGCACTTACTTGCATGCAAAACCCAAGCCCCACTTGGAAATTAAGTAATTCATTTCTTTAAAACCATTTAACCTTATTAATATTGTATTTACTTTTCTATTTTTAATTAAATCTTTTATTTTCAATTTAAATATATTAAAATAATAAAAACCAATAGGTTTATTCTCTTGAATGCACGAGACGTGTCTAGGAAATTCTCGGTGAATTTCATTTATTCTAAGTTGTTTGTCACTGTAGATTTCGTTTATTCACAGTTGTTAGTCAGTGCGGATGTGCATTATGTAGGCTACAAGTAATTGTACACAACATCTTGAAGAAGGGGTCTGGCATACTGTTTACAATTGCAAGTATTCAGCTATAAGGATGTCGAATCTAGGACCTTTGTTTTGAGGTAGAGAAAATTCATTTCTATCTGTCTACGGAACACAAGTCAAATTCCCTTGATTGTTTTAGGGCTTGTTCTCATGAAGAATATGCAGGCTAGCAAGATCACATTCAACTATGAAAGAGTGAGTCAAGGTTTGACAAGTAAAGAGGTTTATTGATCACATTGAATTATCAATCATAGGGAACTTGACTTGTGGTTTCTCTAGTTTCAAAGAAGAACACTTAAATAGATTTTTTAGCATTTAAAGGCTAACAGACCGAAGGTTTTGGGCATCATCATTCAAACCTTATCTCTGTATGAAAGCAGCGGTCCTAATCCGAGTTAAGCAAAGGCATAAAGTTAAGGTTAAAACAAAAACCTCAAAGATCTGCATCTTTTATCATTTTTTTATCAATGAATTTATCAAAGTATGAAGGGATTGTCCTAGTGTTGTAAGGCATTTAAGGCCTTAATTTTGGAAACCATATCAAGAGAGGAAAATATCTCATTTCTGATCCGAAATTCTAAGGCATTATTTTATCACTATGTATCACATGCATAGACCGTAAAAGATGGTCTCCAAAAGAATCGAGATTCTGAATATACATCTGATTTGATAATTAGTCCTAAATCACTCTATTATTTGGAAGCATATTTTGGGCATATAATCAAGATATTCTATTATAACCTTGGCGCAACATTCTCTTTTGATCCTACGAGGACCAGAAAAGATGTAGCCCCGTTCTCTTGTTTTTATGAGCTCCATTTCATTTCAAAAGGAATTAATTTAATCCTTTTTTTAAAAGGGAGAGAAGCCAAGACTCCTATAGGATGATCGATTATTAGGCTCATTACCTTACTGTCAGCAACACAAAGGAACATGCTCTCAAATACAAGACTTTCTCTCTTGGTAAAATTGTATGGCCTTCGATTCTTCATCTGGCTCAGTTCCCCTACACAGTAGGAAAAGTATCCCTGTGAGTTGGCTATTATCAAGCACAAATTAAGTATGGTTCTCTAACATACATTTATATGGAATGAATTCACATTGATCTTTGAAATTATATATCCAGCTTAGAGATCATCATTCAGTTCTACGCATTTGGCATATAATCTTAGCTCATTTGGAATGGAATATTTATATGGAACTAAAGAAAAGTAAATGTTGATCATATTATTATGTCGGTCATATCCGAGTCCTACACATTTTACCGTAATATGATCAAGCCTAGATATATTCTCAGCTTGAATTTGTTATATAAGTTGAGAAAATCTATGAGGTTTTTATAGTCATCATAAAACTTTTTTGGAAAGGAGGATAGCATCAGGCATGAAGTGGTGGAAGCATTTGACTCGTGTAATGGAGTCAATCCTCTTTCATATTTAAGTGACAGAACTGACCTTACTAGAAATGATCCTCCTGGAAGTTTGAAAATTTGAGGTTATTATAAACCTCTCTATTATTTGAGGCATCAGATTTGTTATGTGAAGACAATATTCTATGAATGACAATCAAATCATCTCTTATGGTTTGTTCATCATTTTTTCATCATGATGTAAACCATGTATATCTATGACTGTGTTATGGTCTTGTTCACAATCGAATTTGTGAACAAGCTACATGTAAATCTCAAATACCTTATCTTTTGAAGAAAATTCAGTGGATCTTGGCATCATATCATAATGATCATTTGTGGAGGTATGCAACAATCATCTAATTAGTAAGATAGAGTTTATGACTTGTTCTAACTTTTCTAGAAACATCAAGATGCCATCTTGAGCAAGGAATTCAATATTCAGTCTTGAAAGTGACATTGGATGTTTATATGGCAGTAAGAGTGTTTACTTTGCAGATTTTTTTTTGAAATAGTTTCATTAGCACCTGCTTTCACCCAGAATAAGATTGCAGTCGTTGTATTGATTCAGAATTAACTCCAGTGTCATGTTATTCTGGTAGACTACAGTAGGTATCTATGCAAGGGTTGTCTCTTTCGAACATTGTTTCATCATCTTCGAACAAATGGCTTGAAAAGTACTCTTCAATGGAGTTTTCAATTCCCAAGGGACTGGAAGTTCCTTTTTCAATTTCAAAGGTGCTGGAAGTGCCTTTTTAGTGTTGTTTTCATTTCCTTCAATAGGAGGACCAAGACTCTATTCTATGTTCCTCTAGGAAGCATACAATTTTCTAATTTCTTAAATGTTTGGAAACCAGTCAGAGCCGTTGTCCCACTATGCACAAAATTCCTCCATAAAGTTTGAAAAAGGCACAAATATTCCTTTTCCACAGTTCATGAACCAGTCTCTTGCACAACCCTTCAAACTTAGGGAAAAAAAAATTCACCATAGTGTTTTATTGAAGAAGGCCACTGCTCTGCAACAATGTTGTTTGGGATTTGGAAAGACGAGGGAATTTTTCATCGCACCTTTCTGATTCATCTCGTATATCGGGAGCTTTATCTTCAGGCATTAGAAGGAATGCATATAGCCTTTCTCAGGTTGGCAACACGAAACATAGCAGAGCCAAGGTTCGCAACAGGACACATAGCAGAGTCGGAGTAGGGTTGCACTAGCTAGAATCATTGAAAGCAGTTGATGTTTTGTTTTTTTGTTTTTTAGTTCTTTTGTTTTTTTAATTTATCTTTGAAGGTCCAAATTATGACTGGGCATTATAGATCTCCCTACTAGCAGGGACTTGTTGCCTCGTAGCCCTTCTTGTTTCACTTACAGCTGCACACCACACAACAACCTTTCAAATTTTCCAGGACCCTTCCTATGTCGGTCAGTAAACTATGTCAACCAACCCATATAATGTCATTTATATTATTAGAAGCAGCATTCATTATTTACCGTCCGATCACTGAACTATGTCAACCAACCCATATAATGTCATTTATATTATTAGAAGCAACGTTTATTATTTACCGTAGAAAATTATTCCACCCAGTTTCCTAAGAATCAGATTTGGAGATTCTTTTATTTGACATGGATCTTAGTGGAAAGTAGTGTATAAAATCGTATGGTTTTAGATTTGGGCCTCGTCGCCATGTTTTTTCTTTCCTGTTGTTTACAATAGATATGATATGACACTAGGCACACCTTAATTACTCCTTTCAATAAAAAAGAAGATATACAGATCTGACCCTGTAGTATTTACCACGGAACAAGTTAAGGAAAGTTATATTTTGTTGGTGTACGTGCACATAGTTAGCCTTAATTAGCTTTAGTTTCACTCTAGTTATTACATGTGATGTGCACTTGGCTTTAGTTAGTTAACTCTCATGCTTGCATGTGGTGCATGAGCACATTAACAAATCATAAAGCACACTTAGCTTCAGTTAGCTTTAATTATACATATTTATTGAATGTAAAACTAAGCTTAAATCAGTTTCTTTTATGTATTGATCTCAAACCAATATTGACAAATAAAATTCATTCTCAATTTTAATTTTTCTTTTGAACTCTCACAAGTTTGTGCAATGATTCTTCAGCTAGATTCGTATTCGTGCTCTAATAATTTTACTTGGTATCAAAGCTACAAGAGCTTGGAGATTTTTTATGAACAATTTTTTGTAGGCTTGAAGATCAAATATTTGGAAATTATTGGGAGATTTGATTTGTGGATCTAAATATTAAATAATTGTCGCAATTGTTGCTACAACCAAAAAGTGAAAGAATTGAATTCCAAACTTCCACCTCTCTGACTCCATAAAATTACTATGAATGGAAGCCAATGATTTTTCTTCATCTTAGGAGCAAAGGTTGGTACCAAATAGTCATGGCAATTGAGACAGATGCTTCATCTTAGGAGCAAAGGCTAGTACCAAATAGTCATGGGAATTGAGACATAGCCAAAGTTAGAGGATGAGAAGTCAGATTGGCTTAACATATATGATATGGCATATGGAAGATTGTGTCTATTTGTGTCTCCTGATATTCTTTATCAGATCAAAAATATTGAATCACTATATGGAATTTGGATTACATTGAAAGGATTATATGGTTGTGAAAATGATCTAGACGAAAACCATTTGGAGGCAAAGAGTTCGAGTTATTATAAGAGTCATTGGTGAAGTCTCCAATAATGTGGAAAAACATACTCAAGACAATGTTGAATAAGAAGACTTTGATTCTTCTATTGTTAATGAGCCTATTGCATATGAGAATTTTATCTTTTCCCATAATGAAGACATCGCACATGAGGAAATATCTTCCTTTTCTAGTGATGAAGACACTACTTTCAAAACCATAGAAGAGGACTTTGATTGCTCTACTATTGATGATGTTGATGATGCAGAACTGACGAGGTCTCAATTTAGTGATGCCCCACATGCTCTCTCAGTCGCAGAGCCATGCATGTATCTAAGGAGGAATTTATAACACCATGTATACACATGCATGCATCCAAAAGGGCATCTCTAAAGCCACACATGCACATGCATGCATCCCTGGAGACAACCATTCCCATGCATGCATATAGGGTACCTGAATTTGATCATCAAATGCATGATGAAGTTGCAGGGAATCCATAATGGCATGCAGCCATGTATAAGGAAATTCATTCCTTGATCCAAACATGGGAGTTGATACCTCTACTTCCAAAAATGAAGCTTATTCATTCAGATCCATGATGGGTCAATCGATCTTCAATACTATCTAAGTTCCGAGGAGATTGCTTATATATTCACCAAGACTTTCACTAAGCAAAAGTTTCAATTTCTGCGAGATCGTCTCAAAGTGAAGGACATGACTCTCTAGAAGTTGTCTTTTCTCTACTTTTTGCATTATATTTTGAGGGGCGGGGGGAGGGAGAGAGGCGGTCTCTTCCCATTGGGTTTTCTCTCTTTCCTCTTTTCATGCATTGTATATGTATACCTAAAATGGCATTGTTGTCGGGACTCATTCATTTTGCATCACACACACCTAAGTTATGCTTAAGGGGGAGTGTTGGAGTCTATGCACATAGTTAGCCTTAATTAGCTTTAGTTTCACTCTATTATTGCATGTGATGTGCACTTGGCTTTAGTTAGTTAACTTTGGTACTTGCATGTGGTGCATGTGCACATTAACAGAACATAAACCACACTTAGCTTCAGTTAACTTTAATTATCCATAATTATTGCATGTACAACTAATCTTAACTTAGTTGCTTTTATGTATTTATTTGCAAACCAATCAAATTCATTATCAATTCTAATTTTTATTTTCAACTTTAACAAGTTTTTGTGCAATTATTGTTTACCTAAATCACTATTTATACTCTAATAATTTCAGATCTGATTTTATATTAAATTACTTCATCTGCACAGAGAGGATTTGTGACTAGTCACTATAAATTCCCAAACACTTGAATTCCACCATCGAGGAAAGCAATGTTTCCTCCATTCCACCATCTCGGTGCTTGAGCTTTTGATCTTCTTAGATTTTTTATATAGGAAACATGGCAAACTACGTGCAGTTGTCAGTTGGCATTCTAAGTGCACGCTATTCTCTTTCATTCTTTTTCACTTTTACTACTTAAAGTACTTTCATTCGCTGCATTTTAGTTTAAGTTCATTTATTTTCCTCCGCACTTGCATAGATTTGAACTAAACTTCTTGTTAAAGCATTGAACGGTATCTCAGGAAACGCAGCTTCCTTACTGCTTTATGGAGCCCCAATGTAGGGCATTTCAGTTTTTTTTAAGTATTTTCTTAAGAGAATTTTCAGTTGAGATAAACTGACGGAGTATTTCTCAGTCTTCCCCTATGCTATAGCTTTGCTAAATTGTCTCCTTTACACGTGGTATGGCTCACCCCTGATCAGCAATGACTTCGAAAACGTCTTGGTATTGACTGTCAATGGCATTGGAATCATTCTCGAGCTTCTGTTCGCCATTATCCATCTGAAATTCGATCCACGCCAATCCAAGGTAGGTTTCAAGTCTCATATTCTCTTATCAGTTCATTGGTAATATTTCTCAGTTTCTCCATCAGCTTTAGTGAGTACGTTGAGCTAATCATAGTTACCAAATACGTCCTTATCACGAAAAAAATGGAAATTCGATAATTCTATTCTTGCATGGAATTTTTTGATAAAAATTTAGTTCGGTTCAGTTCAGGGTCGCTAATAGCTTTACACAGAATTGATAAAAAATTGGTTTGGTTCAGTTCATGGTCACTTATAGCTTTATACGCAGAATTGATAAAAATTTGGTTTGATTCCGTTCATGATGGCTAAAAGCTTTACACATAATTGGTATGTTTCGTAGTCTTCACAGGATTGGTAGTTTGTATCAGTAATGGTAAGTGTAATTTGATGAGAGAGGGTAATAATTAGGAAATACAAATTTAAATTTTAACCTGTTTATTTAAATTTTAAAAAGTTGAAATAACTAGAAAAGAAAGATTTGAACTTAAATTTAAAAATTTATAAAAATAATTAAGTTTAATAAATTATATAAATTACATAAAACTAAATTTTAAATATTTAGTTTTTAAATATGTATCAATTAAAAATTTATTTAGTTTTTAAATATGTATCAATTAAAAATGATTTAAAAAAAAAATTTAGGTAATATTTGAAATTCGAAATTTAGTTTTTATTTTAAATATTTAATTTAAAAAAAATGATTTTTGATAAGATATGAAATAGATTTTAAAGATAATTATTTAATTTTGAAAAAGGTATGTTAGATAAGATATAAAATAGATTTTAAAGATAATTGTGTGGTTGTGTTTTTTGTTAGGTAATATTTGAAATTTGAAATTTATTTTTTATTTTAAATATTGAATTTAAAAAAAAATAGATAAGATATGAAATAGATTTTAGGAATAATTGAGAAATGTGATTGTGTTTTTGTTTAGTAAATTGCAATTTCAAAATTGTTACTAAAATTATTAAAAGTTATTTAAATATTATAATAAATGAGAAAAAAAATTTAAAGTTGAAAATATTTCACATAAATTTTTATAATATGGAATTTGAATTTGGTAACTATTGAACAAATTATGGTGTTTGCAACTATAGCAACAGCTTTTCAGCTTGCTGTTCATGATCACAAGAGTAGAAAAGCGCTGGTAGGGACTTCGGGAATGATCGTCATCGTGCTTATGTATGCTTCCCCACATCAAGCGAGCCTGTATGAGTTTTTTCATGAATCACTTCTTTGCCTGAATTGATCACCATGCCGACCATTATTGGTAAACAGTTTGGGCAGGTACGTTGAAAAACAGGAACGTGATGCAAGTTTATGTCAAGCGGTCCAGCGACACTCTCAGTTTTGAACCAGCTATTCCAAAATCAAGAAGCGAGCCTGTATATGATTATCCACGGCTCGGGGAGGTCTCTAAGCCAATCAAGGACTAGCATATGTTTTATTATTTTCCAAGCAATTTATCATCATATTGGCAAGATTGTTTAGAGACTGCAATCATACTTAATATCTGTAATTGGGGGGCCGATAGATTTGGGCTTATGCTTATGTTGTTTACATTTAGTTTGTACTGAATGGGGTTTGGCTCGACAAGCATGGACTGATATTAAAAAAGTCTTTCCTTCTACATAATTTTCCATATTATAAAAGAAGTTATGTCACATCACATAGAGATGAATGTACTATTTATATATTTCAATATATAATACAGCGTTTTTTTCCTTCTGAAAAAAATGTATGCTTGTTCACTTTCCATCATTGTAAATATATTTCACGGCGTTGTTACATTCAGCAGTGAAATTATATAATATTTGAATCAAATGCCTCTTGACGAGTACTCCATTCTTTAACGCGAACAGAAATTGGTGATACGGACTAAGAGTGCGGAGTTTATGCCCATCCATTCCTTCCTATTCGCATTTATTAAGAGTTGTTTAGGAATGAATTACTTCGTTTTGGACAAAGACCTCATCTTGGCGGTAACATCAATATACAGCAGCGTTTTCTACATATTTTCTTGTATTTTTTTTATGGAATTTTAATTAAAGATATTACAGTAGTTTAAACAAATAACAGAAAGGCTCAAAATTTGGTAGAGATTTTGAAAAAATCTAACAAAAATTTTATGAGAATTTTGTTTCCAGTTGTTAAACTTCAATATTTTGGGTGTCTTATAGTGCTGAATCTATTTCCACTCTCAAAAATAAATTCCAAACATTACAACTAATTTATTTTTTGAATTTTACTGAACCAAATTCCGACAAAAACCTGCCATCCAAGATATTCTATTACTCGAAAGAACAACTCCAAAAATATCTACAAAAATATCTATAAAAACTGACTTTCGTACTTTGGGTCAATGCAGTGTCCAAATATCGTAGGTCTACCATTGGGAATAAGTCGCATAGTGCTGCATTGTATGTACCGGATAGTGGGTTGTACTGCATGCAAACTTTTATCTGTATTTGTCCTGTTTGTCACAATAATTTATCTTAAGAACACATAGTACGGATTCAATTGGCCTTACTATGTTGGCGAGCCTTATTTCCACTGCCACAGGCCCATAAATGTGCTCAAGCAGGGAATGCCTGCCCCAGGATGATCTACCGCTTTAATCTAACGGCGGGCATTCCTGCCTAGGCGCATTTATGGGCCTATGGCAGTGGAAATAAGGCTCGCCTTACTATGTTGAGGAACTCCATTATGTTTATGTATAATTGATTTGTTTAAAAAAATGAACAGTACATTTCGGAATTGGCATCTTGTGGGCCATAAGTATTTTATGGATTTGATTGGTCATTTTGATGGCCTTACTATGTTCAGAAACTTTATGCTTATGTATAATTGATTTTTTTAGGAAAATGAACAGGACACCAATTCCGAATTGGCATCTTCTGGGCTATAAGTATGATTCTAATTGCTTCCTAACTTGTTCGTGTATATCTTAACAATTTGGAAATTGTTATCAATGACATTGAATCATGAGAAAAGTGAACATTACTTTATTATTATTAATAGTTGTGTACATATGTATCCAAATTGTTATCAATGACATTGACTGATAAGAAAAGTGAACATTACTTTATGATTATTAATAGTTGTGTATATCTATATCCAAATGGTTATCAATGACATTGGATGATAAGAAAAGTGAATATTACTTTATTATTAATAATAGTTGTGTATATTTGTATGGATATTTCATGATGAAGATATTATTATTAACAATTTATATTTGTATGGATATTTAATGATAAAGAAAAGTGACCATTAGTTTTGAAATATTATTATTATAATTATGTTAAGAAAAATATAAAAGAAAGTAATATTATTATTTTAAGTATGTTAGGAAAAACACAAAATAAAATTGATGTTAGAAGTGAGCATACCAATGGATATTGTTTACAATTTATTGTTAAAATAGTTGATTGCTTTATATATAAATATGTATATATAATTTGTTTTTAATGAGATTTTTTTTGGAGTTTTAGTTGGATTTTCATATATATATGAAAAACTAAATTTAAATTATGTATAACTCATTTTTTAGCAATTTCAAATTCTCTAAAATTTATTAATACTTGAATTGACAAATTTATTTTAATATAAATTCTCTAGAATCTCTTAATTTTAAATTTAATAAATTTATGATTGAAATTTTATGTGAATTGTTTATCAATGGTTACATTAATTGTATTAATATAGTATCTTTAAGGAATTTAGGCTGATTATGTATAATATTCATAAAGATATACATAAATCAAAGTCTCATTTTCATTTCCAAAAAACTTATGCTAAGTTTGATTTTAATTTAATTAATTAATTTTAAAAAAGCTATATGAATAAGTGTCATATGGAGTTATGATTTTTAGGACACATGATATGATAAGCCATATTATTAGCATATAGCATTGTAGCAAATTCTATTTACATATTAAGAATATCCATGATAAAGTGGGGCTAAATCTCAATGTTTAAGAATCCTGCTCCATGTTTTTTTATATGTACATATGTTTCTCAACGCAACAATTTAAGTGATGTTTCTTTAAATGTAAATATGTGTGCTTAAATGTGCATATATTTATTAGAATAATTTTTTCAATACATATATAGATTGAACATCCTAAAAAAATCAGAAGATAATTTAATTTTGAAAATTAAACAATTTAAACTCATGATTTTAAAAGACTTTTAGGGTATTTTGACAAAATTGATGATAAGAAAGGCTAGGTAAAATATAGTTTTGTTTATTAGTTAGACT
Organism: Pinus albicaulis; assembly: GCA_034641835.2. Classification (NCBI taxonomy): domain Eukaryota; kingdom Viridiplantae; phylum Streptophyta; class Pinopsida; order Pinales; family Pinaceae; genus Pinus; species Pinus albicaulis. Next base: position 982,945,646 of record CM076573.1, on the reverse strand, counting down.
ATATTTTTCATTATATATATATATATATATATATATATATATATATATATATATATATATATATATATATATATATATATATATATATATATATATATTAATTATTTATTATTAATAATAATTTAAAATGATGTTGTAATTTAGTTGGTTTTATGAATTTTTTAATTTTAGCATTGTAAAGTGTATTATGTAGCAAGTGTTTTGATGCTTCTTAGAATGTTGATTTTCATAGCTAGAATTCTTGTTGGAGACAAAAATTATGGAAAATTGTGTGCCTAGAAACTACAACATTCAATATTTTGGGGGAACACTACACCCATCATTAAGAAGCTTGAAAATCTTAAATTTATGATCCCTAAAGATGAGTGAGCACACATTGCATTCCTAACACACACTTTTTCCATAAGTTTTGATATTTATTATGGATTGATGTGTATTAACTTTTATAAATATTTAATTTATATAATTACACTAGTAATAGTGTTCAACAATTTAATATTTATTAACTAATTTTATTTAAATAATTATATTAATAATTATATCAAATTGATAATAAAAAAATGAACTAATTCTATAATTAACGATTATTTAATCTAATGGTGGAAATTGTGCACTACAGATATCATATTTTCTTACATTGATACCCATTTTCCTATATTGTTATAACTTACGAATTGGAAAAGCGAGAATATTATATTCTCTTTTATATTTTAATAAAATTCATTAGATATTTAATTATATTACTAGCAAGAATATAAGTTAATATAGAAATGATGACCTTTACTATATATAATATTATACAAAAATTTTAATTTTATTTAATTTTATTTATATATAAGAAAATCAATATTTTTTTTCATACAAACATGGACTATATTTTGACAAATAGATATTTTTTATCACAAAACTAGAACATATAGACCTTACAAAAAAAAAAAATTGGTATAAAAACTAAAATGAAATACATCTAGATATATCTCCTAAATGTAACTTTTTATCTTAATAAAAAATTACTATTTCTCCCAACAAAAATTATTATTAAAAAAAAAATTATTATTTCTATAAAATTTACAAATATTTTATAACATTAAATAAACATTTTTTTAATAATTAAATAAACATTTTTTTAATAATTTAAAATATATTCAGATTAAGTTTGAATATATTAGTCTCAGATTAAAATAATGTGAGACTATGAAAACGAACAAGGGAAGTTGTACAGCCATAGACTTCGAGTCATAGGCATGTACAGATATTTACAGTTATATACTTACGAGTTATAGGGCATATTCAGTCGGAGCATACGCAGGGGAGGAAGCGAGGTTGAATCCTCCTCTATTCAGGTGAAATAAATGTGTCCCAACAATTTGGATTAAAGGCTTCACTGAAATGCAGTTTGTTGGTCTTTTTCAATTTATTAATTGATTTGGTGCAACATCAAATATTTCAAAGGCCACACTATTCGCTAAATAATTTTTATTAATATTATTTTACTAATATAAATATGGTTAATTAAATATAAATAATGTTAATTAATTAAATAAATCATTTTATTCATTATTAATTGATTGTTAATTAAACAATTATTTTTCATTCATTAAATAATTAATAAATTTATTAAATAATTCATTTATTCTATATTAATAAATAATTCAGTCATAATTAATAAATAAATAAATTATAATTATTATTTATTAATGTTGTTTTATGAATAAAAATAATGTTTTTATTTATTTATTAATATAAATATTGTTTTTAATTATTTATATTAATTATTATTTATTAATTAAAGTTAAGAATATATATTTAATCCAAGATTAATATTAAAAGCTTTATGAATAAATTTATATCGTATGAATATGAACTCTTAGATTAACAAACCCAAGTGATTGATGTTTTCTTTTTTGTTAGTCAAAGTTCAAATATTAAATTATTTTAAAAAATGCAGATTACAAAAGTCATCTCAAGAGGCCTCTTTCTATCATTCTCACTAGACTTGTTGAAATTCGGTTTTGGAGGAAGACATGAGCAACCGATTACATGTATTATTCTCACGAGGCCTAGAGGCCACAACATACTAGTAAACAAAAAGGAAAACAAAACAAACTACATCATATTATGGAGGGGGGTTGGGGGGCATTACAAGGGGAGCTGCGTAATGATCATCATGTTCATGCATATGATAATTAATATGCTCCACCCTTGCTTCCATACTGCGAAGGTGGTCATTAGTGTGTTAGTGTTGGCGTCTCATGTTTTCAAGCTGCTCCAGGGTTTCACTTTGATTTAATTGAATGTCATTAATATATGCAACGAGCTCATTACGATCTTCGTACCTTTGTTCAGAGAGAACATCGATTCTTAATGATTATTCTGAACTTGAGCAACAATTGTTTCCATTGAAGTTGGTGCGACCACACAACCAGGAGAGCCAACAACAGCCTCCTCGGTCTCATGGCTATTAAACAAGCTAGACGAATCTCCCTCCTCTTGCACTGGTTGCTCGAGCTGCCTTGGATTGGCACCTCCTTGGCGTGGCCTCCCCCTTTGACGAGGCATCTCAATAGTCCTCGACTTCCAAAATTGGCTTTGGTGAGTGAATGCATCACGCCCAAACACAATGAAAACAAGAAGAACAAACTTCTCTAGAACTCTGGAGGCCGAACGAAGGGTGAAGGCACACCACCCGCAAGACAGGCCAACTCCCTGCGCCCAATGAGATATGGGCGAAGTGTCTTTGGCTAGAGGCCACAGGGCTAGCTTCCTACTTTTGACCGCCACCTGAGCATTGGTGGTAACAAAACTCCCCACTTCTCTCATCTCAAACCTGCGGTCAACCAGCGCCCCCAAATGTGTAATTGAAATATCCTCCCTTTGAAAGCTAATAGAAATCACTTCATGTTCAAACTGTCGAGGTTAATCCCCACTTCCCATTCCCCTCCTTCATGCGCTCCACCACAGGTTATCAATGCCCCAATGCGAATGAAATTTCTACCAGTTTTCATAGATGTCCTAGGGTCCCAAGGTCAACCAATGCCATCACCATCCACTAGTTTTCTCCAACCAAATTCCTTTCATCGCTTCTCCTCCAAGACCGAGACCTCGAAGGGGAATGCAGAAACACAGTAACCTTCACCTCTTCGCAAACCCAACTTATTTCCCACGACAACCAAATAGTACCTAACGAGAGCCACACGCCAAACTTAATAAGGACCTTCACAATTGATAGCAATGGTCATTGTTACTTCTCATTATTACACATTAAAGGAGGTAGGGGGCACGCGTGGAGGTCAGACAGGCACCGTCATCGCCTCCTGCTCCATCTGTCCTTCTTTGAAATCACCCCAGCAGGGACCTAAAGGTTTGTGTCCACAAGATATTGGAGGGCCTAGAGGTCTCCTGGATCAAGGTCCACTTTTCTCCACATATACCCCTAGGACAAGGTGAGATTCTTGTGTGTATTAGATGATCCCCATTTTTCCATCCAATCTGGAACTGTGTTCCTAGTTTGGTAGACATGGCCTGTGGAGACATATTCCAAAATGGAGAGGAAATGTTTAAAACTTTCTAATTGGGCTTTCAACTGTCAACTCCTAGCAATTTTTGGGATAGCTGATCCATTTATAATATTTTCAGTCATCTAAATAATTAGCTTCAAGTCTCCTATGAGATGAATCCTTTTTACTTTTTTTCTTATGTGCCAAAATGAGTTCATGTTCCATAGGTGTGAGTTCAAAAAAATTATTTGTGGTGGATCTGCAGAAACTTGCAAAGGCTCCCACCAAGTATCCTGAATGATCTCTAAGCACTCATCCATATCTTGTTGGACTAGGGTTCCCTTTGGAGGCTCCATCAAAATTATGTTGGAAGCACCCCAAGGGGGGCTTGGAGAAAGTCGATGGAGAGGCAACCCTAGGAACATTAGAAGAGCGGGGCATCGGGGAGACTAGATCTTGGGACAACTTGAGGGAGGATGGGATGCAAACTTCAATGGAGGATGCCTTCTATTCATTAGGATCCCATTTTTTTTGAGTGAATTGTTTCCCAAATGTTTTCTTTGATTTGAGTCCACACAAGAGAGCCGAAGGGGTGCTTATTTTGGAAAATGGATCTGTTGCGTTCCTTCTATATGTTCCATAAGGTGAACCCAAGAGTCAGTAGCCAGGATCTATTTACTATAGGATTGTGGAATCTGTAGATCAACCATTCCTTGATGGTCTCCCAGATGTCTTCCTTGTAGCAGTCCTCGAGATCATAAAGATCATCTATCTGCCACCACACTTATTTTTCTAAAAAACAATCATGTGGGTGGTGCTACATTGTTTCCTCCGAGGTCAAGCACAGAGCATATCTGGAGGGCCCCTTGTATACCTGCTTCATAATATTGTCCCATGTGAGAATATTTTTGTGACCCATGGTGCATAAGAAGTGGGACATTTTGGGCCAAACTCTGTCACTCTAGATTTGTTTCCATATCTTCTGTCTAGGGAGGTTGAAGGTCATCTTCTTGATCAGGTAGGGTTCATGAAGGGAGAAATTTCATGCTGTAATGTATTCCCATCTAAGTTTTTCTGGGTTTTCATATTTTCTAATTCCTTGTTGAGCAAGTTGAATGTAGAGAGGATCCCATTCTTCTGTGCTCGTTAGGATGGGCCAGTCCTGTGTCATTTCTTAGTATCGCAAACCATTGTCTCCTTATAATTCTTTTCCATTATTCGTCTACCAGTCGAGGGCTATGGTCCCGTAGCTTATCATGAATTGTTTGTAACTAAGGATATCGGTCTAGGCAGGGATTCTACCACCATAAGTCCTCCCAGAGGAGTGTCGAACTGTTTTTTTGTATTTCCTAAAAGAGGTTGCCCCAAATAATGTGACTATTGTGGTTAATCATTTTCTAAATGGCAGAACCAAGAGTGTGGGGGGGATTCCATAGGAGCTCTCCTTGAGTAGAGCCTAACCCATACTTCTGTGACTAGATGGGTTTCCACTATTAGTGCCCAAAGCAACATTCAATTCCTCCAGATCTACGAGAGCCAACCCACCTAGATACTTAGGAAGGAAGAGCTTATCCCACGCAATCAATGGCCATTTCCTCTCTATGGCTGTACCTTTCCATAAAAAAATTATAAAAATTTATTTTAGATCTCTATAGATGCTTTTGAGGGTTAGGAGAGCTAAAATTTGGTACATTGAAATCACTTGGAGTACATATTTAAAGAGGGCTTCCTAGCCTTCCAAATTAAAAACTCAAAAGGTATAATTTCACAACTTTTTCAAAATTTTGGAAAATCGTTCATTCCATGAGGCAATGCAAAGACAGATAGCCAGGAGGGGGACTCCTAGGTATTTTGAGGGTAACGATCCATAAGAAAAACCCAGGACCCTAGCCAGGAAGGCTTGGATTGGATGTGGAGTATGAAAAAAAATATTTCAATTGTCTTTCTTCAGGAGCATACCTGAAGCGACCTGGAATTTTCCGAGGATGCCATCGATTTGCAAGATTGGTTTGTTAGTTGATTCATGATACAAAATATTTTCGTTGACAAATTCTTTATCAGTTATGTTGATAGAGGTTCCCGGAAAGCAGAGGCCACGCAGGGCGTTGATGCTTCTAGCTAACTTGATGAGGCAGTTGAGACCCTCAGCCGCAATGATAAAGAGGAAAGGCGATAGCCAGTCCCCCTAACGTAGACCCTTGGAAGGAAAGAAGGTAGAAGAGGGCGAGCTATTACCCAGGACAGAAAAGAAGGGCATCACAATTAACGATCTAATCTATATCACCCAATCCTCAATAAATCCAAACGTCCGAAAGATTTATAGCATATAGTACCAAAAAAGTTTCTCATATGCTTTCGAGAGGTCTAGTTTGACCAATATACCTCTTTTTTTATAAGTCTTCAATGAATGGAAACTTCATGAGCGGTGAAGATTCCGTCTAAGATCTACCTCCCTTCCACAAACCCATACTTCTCCAGGTTTATGATCTGGTAGAGGATGGGTTTCAAGTGGTGAAAAATAATAGAAGAAAGGATCTTATAGATTTTGTTCCAGAGGGAAATGGGTCAAAATCTGCTTGGCATATAAATTTATTTAATTTTTGGGATCAAAGTACTAAAGTTTGCATTGATTCCTAACCAAACCTGCTTAAGCCTTCAGGACTCCTCCAGCAGCTCTACAGTATCCATCCGCAATATTGGCAAACATGCCTTGAAGAAGTTAGATGTAGATCCATCTGGTCCCGGTGCCTTATTTGAGGGCATGCTCTTAATTATCACTTCCACCTCGTCTCTAGAAACCAGGTAGAGTAGTGTCACATTCTGCTCTATTGTGATCAAATCTAGCACATGGAAAGTTATCCTAGCTATATCCTCTCACCAGTCATGCCCTTCTTCTATCAGTAAGGAGAAAAAAGAGGAGTTCAAAACTGTTTCCATATCTTCTTGTCGTTCTAATCTATTAACTTCTTCAAATATTAGGGAGGTAATGTGGTTATTCTATCTGTGACCTATCATAAATAGGTGAAAGAACTTAGAGTTTTGTTCCCCTCATCTCAGCCATCAGACTCTAGATTTATTTCGCCACTAAGTTTCTTCCTGGAGCCTCTGCTCTTCTACTTCTGTTATCAATCACCCTTCTTCTGAAACTAGTTCCTTTGTTTGTCCTTCACATACCATCTTCATTTGAACAATATCCATTTGATTATCTAACTTCCACTTTTCTGCAAATATCTCCCTAAACTCTTCGTGGTTCTAAGTTTTGATTTTCACCTTGAGGGCCTTGAGTCTCTACTAGAATACATGCATATGGATTCCAGGATCCATTTCAAGCTCCTTCCACTAGTTGTCGATCTTGTTGAAAAAACCTAGGTTTATCAACAAAAAGCTCTTGAATCAAAAGTGCTTGATCTTAGGGGCTGGAGACAATGAGATGTTGAGGCATATGAGCCAATGATATGAACCCATGAAACGAAGAATGTATGCCTCCATGGAGAGATACTTCAGGATTAGGTTCTCCAATAACTAGAATCTATCCAAATGGCAGGCTATCTGGTGCCGACCTCCTCATCGGTTGTTCCAAGTGTGGAGCCTTGTTTTAGTACTAATACACTTGAACCACAACCCCTCTATGAGATTGTTGAATTCTTGAGAGGTAGATTCCAGTCTTTTGAATCCTCCTCTTTTATCCTCTAGGGTACGAATGATATTTAAGTCTTCTCCAATGATCCATTCTAGATCAGACCTACTCGTAAGTCAATAAATGGAAAATTTCCATGGGAATCAATCCATGATAAACATCAAAACAATTTCTTTATAATACATCTCACAATACTAAGACTTATAGAAGTCATATGAAATTATTATTATTATTATTATTGTTATTATTGTTATACAAAAGATTTTGTTATAATACCATGGATCAATAAGTTATAAATAGTCTTTGTTACAATATTACATGTCAATATCATGGTTTATCAATACCACATTTCTAAAAAACCAAAACTAGCTTCGTATTATATTTTTTTGTCATTAATCAATCTAATTAAAAATTAGAAAACAATTGATTTTATTTAGAATATTTTCTAAATAGTAAATCCTTCATCTACACCTAATAATTATTAATAATTAAATAAAAAGTTCATAAACCCTATTTTACACATTTATACTATCTACGTAAACATGTTACGATGCCATACAATGCCATTAATGGAATCATAAATTATAATTTGTTTACATCCATTAATAATTGTTGGAATATGTAATTCCTACTTGTCTTAGTTGTGACGTTCTATGTATGGAGTCTCTTCGTTTCCATAGGAATTAACTAAATCTATAGGTTCCTAGTTTGGTGTGTGGTTGGGATATTCTCTCAACTAACTTATTGTGCGTCCAAAATCATTTCCATATCTTGAGAGAATACTTCGTGTATATATGTAATACTCTTTGATTAATAGAAGGTAGCCTGCATGCTCAGATTTTCAGTTGGTATTAGAGCCCGTTTGGGCCTGGCCTTAGCTCCTCATGGGAGAAGGGAAATAGAGAGTTTAGTGAATGTTTTTCCATCATCTCTTGAACCTGTAGCGAATTGTAGATATATTTTTTTGTGACTTGGAGTGACATGCGGCCTTGGCCAACTGCGTGTTTTGAATATCATGATTGTATTGGACCTGTCTAACCAGGATCTCATCAATCTGTTAGTGTCATTGAAGAGACGAGACAGTGAGATGTTATTCGGAATTTTTTGGTATTCGGTGCTATAGAGCCAGTTTTTTATGCTTAGTGCCAAGGTTTTGTGAGTAGAGGAAAATTATAATCCTCGGTATCTCAACTCGCGCTATCTCCTTCGAAGTAAGAACAAAAGTCGGTAGATGGAGAATCTGGCAGACATTGTAGTCTCTATATTATTAAATCATTTGTTAGCCTTTACGTTTCTTTGGCATTTGCATATTTGAGGGTGCAACTCTTAAATAATAGATTTTGTTGTTTGAAAGCCACGGATAGCAGGGATCAAACGGTACTATGAGCATAGATGTTTTTTTTTTTTTAAATATCTGTGAGTGTGTAGCGTTGTGCAAAGTAAATTGTGGAGAGACCACGTTGAGCAGATGGATTTGTTCGGAGTCGAGCCATGTTACTCAACAGGCAGAAGATCCATGATGGTGGCGTCTTCTTTACTTCATGCTTTAGCACTGCATAGGCGCCGGTTCGAGTTTTCCCGCAAGGAGAATGCAACAGCAAAAGACCTATGGTGGATGAACATAGGAGATTAGGAATTGTGAAGACAATAGTACCTATATGATGAAGTCCTAGAGATTTCTGCTTGTGATCATGCTGGGTGCGTTGTTGCTGTTGATGCTCAGCACTTAGCTTACATAGAGAATGGTTGGGGACAATATTGTTAACCGAACGATGTTTCCATCTTTACTTTTTGATAATGATATGTTCTCAACCCTCCCAAGCCCCTTGCTACTAAGCGGCCCAATTCCCAATTCGCCACTTAGGGTCTCGAGAAACCTGATTTTATGAAGGAATTTATATTGGCTCATATGTGTATGGAATTATGGTAAGTGTTTTTGGATTATTCAAGTTTTTTTATTGAGTTTAGCTAGCTCAATGGGTGGTGATGTTGTTATAATTGGCTACTCTAGCAAATCACACCTATATGAATATGAAAATCCAATACAATTAATTGACAATGACACTGAAGATGCCAAAGACAATTTCAAAAGATGAAGTAAAGGAGAAGAAAAAATTATTATGATGGAAAACAAAGTAAATGTTTGTGTGAGTTAGTGTGGATTTATGGGATAGACTCATATTATAGTATCACATACATTTATTAGCAAGTCTAGGATATTCTGTAGTGGTATTTGTAAAGTATGTACCTGGTAACTTCAAGAGTTGGAGTGTGTAATGTAAGCCTGATGAGGCATATGTATCCGCATGAAGTTCGTGGTAATATGAAAACCACTTTGTAATTGCAGGTTTGTGGTCAGCCAGAAACCATGTGTGAGAGTGAAGTGGAGAAGGATTCCTGTAGGCATGGCTTAGGGTCAGCCGAAAAAACCCTTGACATCGTTGAGGGTGAGTCGAGAAAACCCTGGGCCTGATTGAGTCGGGTCGCCAGTGAGATCGTGTTGGAGGAGCCAGAGAGCTCATGCTGAGGAGTGCCATTGAGCTAGAGAGCTCGTGTTGTGGAGCGTCGTGGAGCCAAAGAGCTTAGCGAGAGAGATTATGTGTGTTGAGCCAGAGAGCTCATGATGCGGATCGTCGAGTGAAGCCAGAGAGCTTCTGCCTGATGAGCTAGAGAGCTCATAATGCGAATCGCCGAGTGAAGCTAGAGAGCTTCTGCCCGTTGAGCTAGAGAGCTCATGCTTGAAGATCCAGTGAGATCGTGCCAGAGAGGTTTTTGAGGCTTAGTTGCTGGAGTGCTCTAGTGGCAGATTTGAGGCCCTTTGTGGCTGAGTACCATTGTTGGCATGGTTGAGGGTAATTCAATAAAACCTAAAGCATAGTTATGGGTAATCCGATAAAAACCCACGTTGGAGGGGGATTTGCAGGTACAGGTAAATTTATGCAGTGATAATGGTTGATAGAACCATGTATGCCAAGGACATCCTACGAGACTGGAGTTTGCAGCGATTCACACCCATGCATTCCGGTGGATGGTTGCTCCTTTATATGGACGTCGTCATATCCTTTTATTTTTTATGTTTGACCACAACTAGATTTTGCAGATTGATATCAAGACAAGTAGTCATTAAGAGGGTGTGTTGGAATATGTAATTCTACTTGTCTCAATTGTGACTTTCTATGTATGGATTCTCTTACTATTCCATAGGATTTAGCTAAATCTATAGGTTCCTAATTTGGTGTGTGGTTGTGTTTGAGATATTCTCTCAACCAACTTATTGTGCATCCAAAATAAAATGCATATACTTCATGTATATATGTAAATTGTCTTCGATTAATAAAATGTAGCATGCATGCTCAAATTTTAAGTATAATATTGCAACATACTAATGTCATCCATTTAACTTATTATATCATGGTTGTTTTGAACTTTTAATGATGTGTTATACAATTTTGTAATGGAAAAAAACAACCTAACAATCATAATATGGTAAAATTCTCATTTACTCACTTCATCGTTACGCACTTCATATTTACTAAAATGTGAGTACAACGTGGTAATATAATTCTCATTTACTCACTTCATAGTTATGCACTTCATATTCACTGAACATACAGATGGCATCAATATAACTTATTATTATAAACTTGATATTTACTGAACATATGGATGTCATCAATATAACTTATTATTATAACTTTTAACAATATGTTATACAATTATGTAATGGCAAAAAACAACCTTATCATCATAATATGGTAAAATTCTCATTTAATCGCTTCATAGTTACGCAATTCATATTTACTAAAATGCGAGTACAACGTGGTAATATAATTCTCATTTACTCACTTCATAGTTACACACTTCATATTTACTGGAATGCTAGCGCTATTCATGGAGATGAGCCAATGGTGTACACTTATAAAAGGTGCATTGCAGATGTTTTCAATTATGGTAACAATGTGTGATGGCCAGGTTCGTTTTATAATGATATTGCATCTACTCCACGCAGGAAAACAAAAGCAATAGGATCGCTGCCCAGTGGCTTTATTAGTCAAATATTAGGTTGACCATCGAACTTCCAACATCCAAGTGCAGTTCAACTGAATTGAATATGAAAAGAAAGAAAAGCAAAAGGAGTTGTGATTGTCATTCTAATCCATTGGGAGGCGTGAAAAATATATCCACATCATAACTTAGTTGCAAAAATGCTTTGATATTCCCCAGATATATTTTCCACGTGGTAAAGGACATTGCAATCTCAGCTGTACACAGTCTTTTCATGGCATGTACGTTTTTTAATGAAGGATGCGGAGGTCCACTGTGTCTCTATCATTTCTATGTGCACAACATCTATTCTTATTTCACTTACAGCTTCACACCACATAGCAACCTAGGTTTCCACGACCCTTCCTATGCTGGTCAGTAAACTATGTCAACCAACCCATATAATGTCGTTTATATTATTAGAAGCAGCGTTCATTATTTACCGTCAGAAAATTATTCCACCGAGTTGCAAAAGAATCAGATTTTTTCGACATGGATCTTAGTGGAAAGTAGAGTATGAAATCCTATGGTTTTAGGTTTGGCTTTCGTCGTCATGTGTTTTCTTTGCTTTTGTTTACAATAGATATGACACGGGGCACACTTTAATTACTCCAAGAAATAAATATATATATATATATATATATACAGATTGACCCTGTAGTATTTACCACATAACATGCTAAGGCAGGTTATCTTGTGTTTGTGCACATGCACATAGATAGTTTTAATTAGATTCAGTTCCATTTGTATGTAATGTGTTTTTGGCTTTAGTTAATTAAGTCTATTGTTTGTATGTGGTGCATGTGTACATTAAGAGAACATAACTCACACTTAGTTTCAATTAGCTTTAATTATCCATAGTTATTGCATGTACAACTAATATTAACTTAGTTGCTTTTATGTATTGATTCTCAAACCAATATTGGCAAATCAAATTTATTCTCAATTCTAATTTTTCTTTTCAACTTTTGCAAGTTTGTACAATTATTTTTCAGCTAGATCCCTATTTGTGCTCGAATTATTTTACATGGTATCAAAGCTATACAAACTTGGAGAAGTTCCATGAACAATATTTTGCAGGTTTGAAGATCAGAGCATTGGAAATTATTTGGAGATTTGATTTGTGGATCAGAATATTAAAGAATTGTCGCAATTGTTGCTACAACCACAAAGTGAAAGAATGGAATTCTCAACTTCCATCATTCTCACTCCATATAATTACTATGAATGGAAGCCAATGATTTTGCTTCATCTTAGGAGCAAAGAATTGTACCAAATAGTCATGGGAATTGAGACAAAACCAATGTGACAGGATGAGAAGTCAGATTGGCTTAACAGGCTGACATGACTTATGGAAGTTTGTGTCTATCTGTGTCCCATGATATTCTTTATCAGATCAGAAATACTGAATCCCCATATGAAATTTGGACTACATTGCAAGGATTACATGGTGATGAAAATGATCTAGAAGAATACCATTTGGAGGCCTAGCGTTCGAGTTATTATAACAGTAATGAAACTGGTGAAGACTCCAATAATGTGGAGAAATATTCTCAAGAGAGTGTTGAACAAGAAGACTCTGATTATTCTATTGTTAATGAGCCTATTGTAGATGAGAATTTTATCTTTTCCAATAAGAAATATCTTCCTCTACTAGTGATGTAGACACTACTTTCAAAAACATAGAAGAGGACTTTGATTCCTCTACTATTTATGATGTTGATGATGCAAATCTCACAAGGCCTCAATTTAATGATGCCCCACATGCACTCTTGGTCGCATATCCATGCATGCCCATGCATGCATCTAAGGGGGAATTTATAATACCATGTATGTGCATGCATGAATCCAAAAATACATCTCTAAAGCCACATATGCACATGCATGCATTCCTAGAGACAACCATTCCCATGCATGCATATAGGTTACGTGAATTAGATCGTCAAATGCATGACGGAGTTGCAGGGAATCCATATTGGCATGTAACCATATATAAGGAAATACAGTCCTTGATCCAAACAAGAGAGTTGATACCTCTAATTCCAAAATCTATGATTGGATCATCGATCTTCACTAATATCCGAGTTCTGAGAAGAGTGTCAATATCTTCACGAAGACTTTCACTGAGCGGAAGTTTTGATTTCTGCGAAATTGTCTCGAGGTGAAGGATACCACTTCTTAGAAATTGTCTTTTCTCTACATTTTTCATTATATTTTTAGGGGGGGTTTCTCTTCCCACTTGGTTTTCCCTCTTTCCTCTTTTCATGCATTGTATATGGGTACCTAAAATGGCCTTGTTGCTGAGACTCATTCATTTTTCATCACACTCACCTAAGTTATGCTTAAGGAAGGGTGTTGGTGTACATGCACATAGTTAGCCTTAATTATCTCAGTTCCACTCTAGTTATTGCATGTGATGTGAACTTGGATTTATTTAGTTAACTCTGGTGCTTCCATGTGGTGCATGTGAACATTTTGCATCACACTCACCTAAGTTATACTTAAGGTGGGTGTTGGTGTACATGCACATAGTTAGAGTGAATTAGCTTCAGTTCCACTCGAGTTATTGCATGTGATGTGCACTTGGTTCATGTGCACATTTTGCATCACACTCACATAAGTTATACTTAAGGTGGGTGTTGGTGTACATGCACAGTTAGATTTAATTAGCTTTAGTTCCACTCGAGTTATTGCATGTGATTTTCACTTGGTTTTAGTTAGTTAACTTTGGTGCTTGCATATGGTGCATGTCTACATTAATAATACATAAAGAACACTTAGTTTTAGTTACCTTTAATTATCCATAGTTATTGCATGTACAACTAAGATTAACTTAGTTTCTTTTATGTACTGATTCTCAAACCAATATTGACAAATCAATTTTTTTCTCAATTCTATTTTTTCTTTTCAACTCTCGGAAGTTTGTGTAATTATTCTTTAGCTAGATCTATATTCATGCTCTAATAATTTTGCATCTTACTTTATACGACTTAAGCATCTGATGACTCAGTGGGCACGGTAAAGAAAGAAAAAATATTTGTGCCAAATTACTACAAATTCCCAAACACTTGAATTCCACCATCGAGGAAAGTAATGTTTATCAGTTGGCATTCTAGGTGCTGGCTATTTTCTTTCATTCATACTTTAATTCACTGCATTTTAGTTTTGGTTCATTTATTGTCCTTCTCACTTGCATAGATTTGAACTTAACTTCTTGTAATGCTCATTGTACAAGGCTCATTGAATGATGTATGAAAACATGAGCAGGGATTTGTGTTGTTTTATATACGAGGACTCTCTCGATTAATAAACTTTTATATGTGGTGTTGCTCATCCTTATTAATTTAGTATTGCCATGTAATATTTTATTTAAAAATAATAAAATAATAATTGAAATTAATTAGTTAAAAATAGTAATAAAAAAATAAATTAATATTAGTCATAATTAAAACATTTTAATTTGCAATTTAATTTTACATAGCTTTATATAGAGATATAATGTGATGATCATAATGATTAATGACCACTAAGACCAATGCAGTCTATTGAACTTAAGAAGAAAAAGAATCTAATTGTGATTCTTCAAAATCTTATTCCTATGATAAAAAAGAATGGAAATAAGGGCTCTAAGATCTATAGTTGGGTTGACCTAATAAGTGAAGAAGATTGGAAGCGTGGTAGGTGTTAGGGAAATGAGAGACCATGGAGTTGGAGAATCTAAAAGAAAGTGATTTTAATCTTCCACTCACTTCCTATTGCAAAGCTCACAAGGTTTCACTTAGAAGTTCATGAGTTCTTATCTTAGTGATCTTCGTTTTTTTCTTAGAGCTAATCAAAACAAAAAAAATAATTCTAGTTATTATGGGTGGAGGTTGATCACCTCCTTATAATATCTCAGCTTCCTTTTACCTTCCAGATCCTTATCATCCCATAGTTTATCCTTAAATTTGAAAGTGATGGTATCTTTGGCCATATCCTTGCTTGCCACTATGATCTCGTCATAAATCCCCCAATGGTTGATTCAAGACTGGGCATCCTTATGCCACACACTTTGAGAGGCGAGTGAGGTTTTTTACTAGAAGAAATTTTGGGAAGCCACCTAGATTCCATATTTTAAAACTTCTTCTTATACATTAGATTCTTAAACATAACCCTGTTTTCAATGGGGGAAAGGCTAATTGGGATCCAAAGGATAGGATATAGGGTATTTCTCTTGATTTTGATATTGTTGGTTATTATTTAATTTTGAATCATCTCAATATTTCTCCACAACTCCCTAGATATACCACAACCACAAACTTCACATTTGTATAAGACAACAATTGTGACGACGTTCCAAATGAGGAACCTTTTTTTATTCTAAATAAAAAGAACATTATTTCACATTTGTATAAGACAACAATTGTGACGACGTTCCATATGAGAAACCTTTTTTTATTCTAAATAAAAAGAAAATTATCTTTACAATTTTTTTCAAACTCTTAATAAACTTTCCAGCCTCCAATAATCATTTTTTGAATGAGATAATTCTAGTTCAACTAATGAGGAATGTCAATACCCAAATATTTATAAGAAGATGTAATGTCAATATGCATAATCTACACTTGATATATAAGATTTTAAAAATATCATTAAAGTTGCTTTCTTATTCAATGTATGAGAGATATTTGTAAAAAACATATGATGTGACATGTTTTAACATTTTAACATTTTAGTATGAAAAGGATAAATTACAAATAAAATATTTCAATGTCAACTTCATATATATTATACTAGCCTAAACACATCTTAATAATATGTATATATATAACCCATAATATATTAGTAATAATCATCCTTGATCCATCTTAACTGATCTACCAAACTTCCAAATGAAATAAATTTCGTTTAGATTAAAAAAAATTGATATCTCTAAATTCAAAGTAAACTAAATATATAAACATTTAAAAAGCATGTAACAAACAAAACATAGCTTATGGCACCTATGATATCTATTATATGTTTTTTTTAATTGAATCCAGAACTGCAAAAATTTAATTATTTTTAAAATAAATTTCAATTTTTTATTTATAATTATTATTAAAATTCATTTTGTAAATACTTATAAATTAAAATTTCAAAAAACTAATATAATTATAATAATTATACTTTCAATAAAATTATAAACTCTATTTTGATATCTCCATTAACAATTATGCAACTTATTAATGTATACTTTATTATGGTTATTTAACATTATTTAATTTTACTCTTAAATAAAATATTAGGATCTTGCTTACTAAAAAGTTAAACTTGTAATGCTAAAAATATATAAAATAAAATTAACTGCAAAATATATCAAAAGGAGCCCAAATAAATAGTGGTAAAAAAATATGTGAAAACTGAATAATGGTCAAAAATACGTGAAGAATAATGGCAACAACGTAACAACGTGGTAATGTAGTAGGTCAAACATTTACAGTCACGCTTTTACACATGGCTTGTTGGTCATAAAATTTTGGAAGGGAGTCTAGTTTGCAAATTTGCAAAGTCTGAAATTGAGATAAATAATTTAAAAAAAAAAAAAAATTGATAAGATGAGTGTTTTGGGTAGGATGAGTGTTTGAATTTTATTAAAGTGGAAATAGATTTTGAAATATCAAAAATTTATTATAAGATATTTAAAATTTGACAATTTAGATTTTTAAAAAATTATCGAACTGAAATTTCCATAAATTTTCTCACTAATTTGAAGCCTGGTTACACTACCGCTTTTGGTAACCTATTCGGTGAGCTCGTTTCTCAGCTGAGCACTCAAGTCCACATGAAGCGCAATTCATGGACATGAGCCAAGACACATAAAGAGTGGACTGTAGATGTTTTTAGTTAATTGCCACAGCCGTTTTATAACGTTATCGCACATACCCACGAAAGGGATACCTCCCTTGTGAAAAGGATTGGCAACGCTGTCCCGTACCTCTGTCATTTGAATCTTAGGTTGATAATCGAAATTCCAAGTACAGAGCAAGCTAATTGAATACGGAAAAAATTGGAAAGCAAAAGGACCAGTGTTGATAATCTAATGCATCGGGATGCGTAAAAAAACATTTCCCACGTCATAAATTCAGGCCCAAAATTATTTTCGCTGGCTGTAGACAGAATCTTTTAGTGATGGGTAGGTTTTTTCTTATTGAGTTGTGTTAGTGTTAATTTTTGACAAAAAATTTAGTGGATTTTTTAGGTCTAATTTCTCTAAAATTTAGCAGAAATTTATTGAGAACAGAAATTTGATAGATAATCTTGCACAATCAAAGTGCCCTATGAGTTTTCCAAGGTGCTGAATCCATATAAAGTAAAAAAACTAATTTAAATAACACAAATAAAAGTTTATCTAAAAAAATTTCACCGAATTCAAACACCAAAAACTCCAAAAAATCACATTAAAAGCAACTTTTTTTTAATGGATGTATCTCTATCTTTTCTATGGTGCAAAGCCTCTACTCCACTATCACCTTTCTTACTTCACTTACAGCTGCACACCACACAGCAGCCTTTCACAACTTCCAAGACTCTTCATTTGGGCTTTGTCAGTCAAGAAGATGTGTCAACCAACCCATACAATGCGGTTTATATTATTCAAATGTTCACAGGTAGCGTTCATCCTTGGGAGATTCTTTTATTCAACATGGATTTCAATGGAGAGTAGAGTGTGAAACCGTAGGTTTGGGCTTTGGGCATCCTTTCATAGCTTCCAGGACTCTTCATCTAGCGTTTATCGTTAACTAACCCACATAACGACGTTTAAATTATTCAAATGTTCACAGGCAGCGTCATTATTTCCCGTCAGAAAAAGGAGTTGTCTTTAGTGCGACTTTTTGAAGTTTCAGGTGCTGGAATTTGGTGAAACTTTTTGAGGTAAAATCTTGGTTTTTGTTATTCAAACTGGTTTTTTGACTCTATATATGGATTCAGCGCTCTCAAAAACCTCTAGGGCACTTCGATTGTGCAAAGTTAGCAATCAAACTTCTTTTTTCAATAAATTCCTGCTGGAATTTAGAGAAATTACACTGTAAAAAGTCACCGTAAAAGCCTTCAAAAAATCGCACTAAATACTACTCGTCAAAAAAATATTCCACGCAATTTCTAAAGAATCAGATTTGTAGATTCTTTTATTCGACATGGATTTCAGGGGAGAGTAGAGTATGTTTTACATGACACTTTGGCCTTGGGACTATAAATTGCCCTTAAACCCTTCGGGAATTCCACCATTGAGGAAACAAATGCCATCATTCTCTTCTCCGCTCTCTTAGCTTCTTCCATTCCACAATCTTGGTACTTGAGCTTTTGATTTTCTTAGTTATTTGATAGCATGGCAAACTACGTACAGTTTTCGGTGGGCCTTCTAGGTGCTTGCTATTCTCTTTTGTTCTTTATCACTTTTACTACTTAAAATGCTTTCATTCGCTGCGTTTTAGTTTCAGTTCAATCATTGTCCTCCTTCCTTGCATAGATTTGAACTAAACTTCTTGTTAAAGCATTGAACGGTCTCTCAAAACATGAGTGCTTTCTATTGTTTTATGTATCAGGAAACACAGCTTCCTTATTGCTTTATGGAGCCCCAATGTAAGGCATTTCAGTTTCTTTAAGTGTCTTCTTAAGAAAATTTTCAGTTGAGATCAACTAACGTGGTTGCTTATATTGAACTATAATTCTAACTAGATATTTATATGTACCATTACGTTTAGGAGAGTGATTCAGAAAAGATCGACAAAGGATTTCTCAGGCTTCCCCTATGCGATAGCTTCGCTAAATTGTCTCCTTTACACGTGGTATGTCTCACCCTTCATCAGCAATGGCTTCGAAAACATCTTGGTATTTACTGTCAATGGCGTTGGAATCATTCTAGAGCTTATGTTCGTTATTATCTATCTGAAATTCACTCCACCCAATCCAAGGTAGGATTCAAGTCTCATATTCTCTTATCATTTTCTCCATCAGTTTTAGTGAGTACGTTGAATAAATAATCTCAGAGATTCTACTAAAAAACATCATTATATATGAGAGGACTGCTAAATGTGCAACAAAGAGCTGAAGCGAAGATTGACTTGAATATATTGAATTGATCGTTTGTTGTTCAGTTAGCAATGGAGACAATACTCGTCGGTGTGATGATGGTGTTTGCAACTATATCAACAACTTCTTAGCTTGCTCTTCATGATCACAAGAGTAGAAAAACGCTGGTACGAACTTTGGGAATGATTGTCACCATGCTTATGTATGCTTCCCCACTTTCCATCATTGTAAGTATATTTCACGGCGTTGTTACATTCAGCAGTGGAATTTATAATATACCATTTGAAACAAATGCCTCTTGACGAGTACTCCATTCTTGAATGTGGACAGAAATTAGTGATACAGACTAAGAGTGCGGAGTTTATGCCCATCCATTTCTCCCTGTTCACATTTATTAACAGTTGTTTGTTGGAATATTGAAA